>JANRGW010023937.1:0-25173 GCA_024733675.1 Psilopsiagon aymara
TGGGCACCCTGTGCCAGCGCCTCAGCACCCTCACAGGGAAGAGCTTCTGCCCAAGAGCTCATCTCAGTCTCCCCCCCGGCAGCTTAAAGCCATTCCCCTTGTCCTGTCCCTACATCCCTTGTCCAAAGCCCCTCTCCAGCTTTCCTGTAGCCTCTTCAGGCACTGGAGACCTGCCTACTTGAATGTAGCTAGTAAGCTGCCAAGGAGCTTCCCTGTACCTGCATTATTCTCCTGGATTATAACCAAAACTGTGTTTTATCATGAAATTAAGAAAGCTCTTGGGATTACGTCTTCCAATGTTCTTTATATCTAATACTGTGGTGTGGTGGTGTTTTGTCCCATTAATTTGCAACTTGGAGAACACAAAGATCTTAGAAAAACATGATAAAAAGGGATGTTTCATACATCTGTATTTCAAAGGCCTGTTAGTCCATAGGGAAAGATCTCTCTTTCCAGCTTGATGGTTTCCTTTATTTGGCCATACATAGCCCAAACAGCAGCTTTTCCTCATGCAAAACCAGGTCCTTACTGCTGTAAGCCTCCCTCCCATGCTCCAGTTATTGAAGTGCCTGAACAGCTTAAGTTAAAAGAGCACATCTTTGGTATAGTCTTCATTTAAAATTGATGAATTTGATGTGTATCTTGTGCCACGTATTATTGTTTAACCTGGGCTGGAGGCATGCCTTCTGAGAACTCCCAGCAGCTTCACAGTTGCTGGAAGCAGATGAGTTGATCCTCTGACTTCTCTTCTTTCTGAAGAGCAATCTGGTGGGGAGGAAGGGAAAATGCCAGTGTAGCTCAGATGGTCCTTTGGGCCACATCCTTGGGTGATGGTTATTTCCAAGATTATGTTTGCATGAAGACAGGCTGAGAAAGTTGGGGCTGTTCAGCCTGGAGAAGAGAAGCTGTGTGGTGACCTCAGAGCAGCTTCCAGTGTCTGAAGGGGACTACAAGGATGCTGGTTTGAGGGATTGTAGGGATAGGACAAGAAGGAAGGGGTTTAAACTTAAAACAGGGGAAGTTGAGGTTAGATATAAGGAAGAAGTTCTTTACTGTGAGGGTGGTGAGGCACTGAAACATTTTGTCCAGAGAAGTGGTAAATGCTCCATCCCTGGCAGTGTTCAAAGCCAGGTTGGACAGAGCCTTGGGCGACGGAGTATAGTGTGAGGTGTCCCTGCCCATGGCAGAGGGGTTGGAACGGGATGATCTTAAGGTCCTTTCCAGCCCAAACTCCTCTATGATTCTATGTTGTGCTGTGCACATGCTTAGGTGGAAGGGGGCATTCAGCATTTTCTTTTGCCCCCAGATTAGCTGATGTGGAATCAGAGGTTGGAAGATTTTTTTACTGGGAAACTCACATTGTACCAGTCTAAAGATCCCCAACCTGCTGAAGTGGTTCCCAGCACCCTGGGCTATGTGTCCAAGTGCTGATCACCTCTTCTTTCCATACTCACAGCTGTTTATCAAAAGGAATGTGAAGCGGTCATTGCGAGAGCATGCTGTGCTATAAATAATGGCTTTGGTGTGCTGAGTGTGAGCCATTCAGTGATTGGAGCAGAGACAGCTGTTGACAGAAGGCTGAATTGTTCAGGAACAGCAGACACCAGGATTAAGTGTGAAATTTGGAAACCACCTCATGACTTGCATAGGAACATGTGACATCGAAGATTATTGGTGTTGGCAGGCGTGCGTTCTCATCAGGAGCTCTCTTTGGGTAGGATTTTTCTCCTGGAAAAAGATGAGAACAGATTTGTGTAAGTCTTTCAAAAGTCTTAGTCTGTTTTGAAGCTTACAGTCTCTTACCCCCCTCTGTGGCTGGGACTGGGAGAGGCAAAGGGAAAGAATAATACCCAGGAGTTTAAAAGATGAATAATTATTGTTTGGAGGATTGAATGTCATTTCATTTTAGTGTCCCCAAAGAATACCTGAGCTTTGCAGGAGCAGGGATTTTTGTGGTATGTTTGAAGTCAAATGCCTCTTCTTGACTGGGTTACTTTCCCTTAGTCCAGTGTGTGTGATTTAGCAGAAGATATTGCAGTATGTGTAATTCATCATGTGGCAAGCAAGAACTTCAAACCAGAGATGGTTGTAAATGGATACTAGAAATGCAGCTCTACTGAATGGTTTATTTCAACCTGAGCGACTGTGTACCTTCTGCCTCCCTGGTTTTACTGGAACAAAACTGGATCATCTGCTGCTGCACTTGGTGGAACTCTTCTTTCTGAGGGACAAACACTCTTTTAGGTCTTCTGAAGCTGGAAAGCTGAGCCACATAGATCTTTGTGGGTCTTACAGAACTTGTTCAGTGGCATGCATTGGATATAGTCTTGTCAGCAGTGACTTCAGAGTCTGCCGTTACCTCCTTATGGTTTAAGGCGGTTCACACTAGATTCACAGTATAGTAAACCATGAATCCATCATCTACCTACTAGTCATATATGGTATGTGTAAAGTTGTACATTGATATAAGTAAAGATTTTCAAATCATAACTTTTGTTTCTTTTCCTAGCACATGGCTATGCCTCCATATGATTTAATGATGTATTTACTATCTTAGCATGAAAGAGTAGAAGGCTCTTAATAATACAGGATGGAAGGGAGGTGAAATTTGAATAAACAAGCCTTAATTGGAAAGCTGCAGGGTGGTATAAACACAGGAGGAGGAGAAATGGCTCTGACGGCCTTGTCAGATGCTCCTGTTTCCAGTTTTGAGCATCTGCTTTCAGCAGATAGGCAGGTGATACATGAGAGCAGGGAAAAGGCAAATGTATTTAATTGGGATCTGATTGTGCCATGAGTAAGAGAAGGATGCAAAGCCACCCCCCTGAAGAAAACCTCCATAGCAGAAGTGATCTCTTAGTCCTACAGCTGATTCCCAGGACTCCTGCCTCGCACTTGCAGAGACATCTTTGATCCTCTTCAGGGCTTGACCCTGTAAGAGAGGATTAGGACTGCAGGAAATTGATTAGGGACTTGGCTCCTGCTTTTTGTGAAGGGTACAGAGAAAGGCAGCAAGAAAACACCTTGCAGTGAGGGAGATGAAAGATGAGGCTATTGCTCAGCTGTAGCCTGAGATGCTGCAGGTGCCAGGACTGTAGAGCAAGGAGGAGGAGGGAGGGAGAGGCCCCTTCTCAGCTCCTCTCCTTCCTTTGGCACTCTAAGGATAGTTTCTCCCCTTGTAAAGGTATACAGCTACTGCTTGTGGCAGGGAAAATAGAATTTACATGTTATGTATATTGAGCTTCATAGTATCTTACCTGTAAAAGGAACTGTTGTCTTGTTTTCATTGCAGAATTAGACAGTCCCAAGTAGGTGAGGGAGTAACAAAACCTATGCAAGCAAAAATAGCTTTGCTGTTTATGCAGGGTGTGAGGAACACTGCAAACAACCATGTGTGAGTTTACAATAGATATGTCAGACAGTGCTTTGTGACTGTGGTTTCCCAGAAATTGCAGGGCTGATTTTAGCTGTTGATGATTTTCCTGCCTGTAATTGGTTGGGTTGATCTCTGCAAAGACAGATGTAGGCTGGTCTTCTAAAATTACCATTGTTTTTACCAAGTCTGTTCACCTGCTTTTGGAAACAAGGCGTTGAGAATGCTGCTTTGGGGTCTATGTAGTAAAAAAGGCAGGGAACCTTTCCCTGAACAGTTGGGGTGATGGTGACTGCCACATCACATCCAGCGTATGGCTTTCTGCTCTGCTGCGCGGACTTAAACTAAGCTTGATGAGGTGTTTGGGGGATAAGAGAGACCTGTTGATTTGAGCAGGGAAAAACCTCCAAAGAGCTGAAAGTCTTGGAGCACGCACCAAAGATGAGTTACACAGTTCACACCCAGAGCAGATGTGGGGCAACGAAAATTAGGCTTTAGTGCTGGTGTTCTGTGACCTCTGAGAGCGTGTGGCAGTACCAATAATGATATATTCTATGATCTGGAGCTCATGCACAGTAATGCTGGAGCCAGCTTTCAGCAAATCATCTATGGTGCTGAAGTCCTTTTGAAGCAGCTGGAATGGGAAAGGGACAGTCACGGCTTTAGAACGTTTCACTCACTGAAGGGTTCACTTGTGCTGTGGCAAATGGAAAAAACAAATGGAAATACACAGGGGATTTTGAATTATAGTGTCCAAAACCTGCAGAAACCAATGAACCCATCTCACTTGTCATTCTGTATCATCATATCAGAGTGGTTTCCGATTCCCCAGAGGAGGTCCTGAACACAGGTTGGCAAAGTGTCAGACCAAACACGAGGAAGGTGTCCAGTCTGTCTGTCTTGTCACTTCTCAATAGCAATTTGCTTGTTGACATTGCAGATGGCTTGAACTTTCTAACACACTTGCACTATGGATGGTGAGTGCCGTGTGCCTGTGATGGGAAGGGTATGCTAACTCCTGCCATACATATCTGGCTGTTGTCTTCTGCTGAGCTGATTGTTCCAGATCAGCTCATTGAATTGAGTATCTCAAAACCCTCCTGAAAGCAGGATTATGCAAACTGTAATCCCTGCAGATGCCAGAAAGGAACTTCTATGGAGCCAGGGAAGGACTTTGTCTCAGAGGGTCTGTAGGTGTACAGGCTGAGTTTTTTCACCTCAGACTGTGGCCAGCTAAGAGTCTGCATTCCTCTAAAGAGCACATGCGAGGAATCTCCTCATCCCAGCTTTGTTTCCTCTTGTGAGGAAAGAGAGTGAATTGCTTTCTGAAAGGCAAGAAGAATGGAGCTGCTGACCTGGCATTTCATGTCGTAAAGCTCTGAGCAACCTCGTGATATATCATTGTTGACCCTGCTTTAAGCAGGGGTTGGACTAGAGACTTCCTGATGTCACTTTCAGCCTGAATTATCCTGGGGGTACCACATACAACAGCTGCCTTAGAAATTTATGTCCTAGTTCACTCACTTTTTCTGTCATAGGCTTTACATGCTGAGCTGGAATTGCAGGCAAAGTATGAGGGACTTTCACCAGGTCCTAGTTGTCCTGGCAGCCAGAACCACAGGAGCATCCTGCTGAGTGTCGTGGCTCTTCAGCCTGTGCTTCCCTATAGGGCTGAATGTATGGCAGAGATGGAGGAGTCATGGGAAGAGAGGTTCCAGTGCTGCTCCGTACCCTAGGTAGAAATGGGTTTTGCTCTTTGCTACAATCCCCTCTCTTGCATCCCAGGCATTTGGTCTGATATTTGTAATGCAGCTGGATTAAGGGATGCACACTGTGATTATTACCTGTGATTGAGCCCTGAAGGACAGGACAGCTGGAATGTATGGGCTGCTGGTACCTTCTGCTGTGACCAAAAAGTTAGAGTTGACCTGTTGAGAAGCAGATCCGTCTGGATATTTGTCACCCTTGTGGAATATTAAATTCTGGCTCTCTGCCTACAGTTTATTCATTCCTTTAGTTCCTATTCATCTTCCCTCCCCCTTTTTGTAACGTTATTTTTCAGATGCCTAAATGAGTGCCTTTGCAAAATTCACAGTGTTTTTCCCTTCTGTTTCTTGCCCAGGCTAAGAATAAATTATAGCTTAAACTTGGGAATGCTACATCTGTCACCAGTTGTAAAGCGGCCTTGAAAAACTTTGCCTTGGCAAGCCATAATTGCTGATAACTGCTCCTTTCATGCAAATCCCAGTGTGCGTGGGACTGCTAATGTGGTGGTGGGCTCAGTGAGACATGCAGCTGCAGCAGGCAGGGCAGCCTCGAAGGCACTGCTCTGCATCCCAATGGGATGCCCCAGGAAGCTGGTTTTTGAATGATCATTAGTTTACATACCTGTAACCAAACCATGTGGTGCTGAATCCAACTTAAATAAGTTCCTGTTCATCACTAATTTAGTCTGCAGGATTTGTTTTCAAATATAAGGAAATTGCCTTTTGAGCTGTGGTTGCTTTTATTGCCAGGCTCCCTTTGCTTTTGGTGGTAAATACAACCGCAGTGTGATCCAGCTTGGCTTGTGGGACTCATGAAATACTACCTCATCTTACCTGGGGTCTCCCTTATCGTAGAAGCAGGTATTGCTTGGCAGAAACTGCAGGTATAAAGTCAAAAGGCTGACAGCACCATCCTTGGCCTCCAGATGTGGTTATGGTGCTGAGTGAGCGACCTCGCAGCCGCTGAGCTGTAGTAACCTATGTGCACCTTGCAGGAAATAAGGCTACTCTTTTTCTGCTGTTTCAGCAAAGGGGCAACTGCTAAAGGGGTGGTTGCTGGGAAGAATGTAAGTCTACATGCTTTGCTGTGCATCCTGTAGAGTAGTCCCTTCCTGCTTTAAGGCTTTACTAAAGCATACTCGCACCCCTGGGAATCTGACCACTCAGTTAACAGTCCCAGAGATGGGTACTGTCACAGCAACGACTCTGAGCATAATGTGCAAATTGTTATCTAGCTAGTGTCTAGCTGCTGAGGCTTACACTGCCTAAAATGGAGTGATTATAGAGCACAGTGGGGCTTGGGTGCAGCTTGTGAAGCATATGTTCAATACTACATGGCTAATAGTACACGTTGTAATACCTGACTTATCTGGAAAGGTCAGCAAGCAATGCAGCTGGGTGGCTGTCTTGCAGTTGGCATGGTGTTCTCTGCAGCCTGCTCTCAAAAGCTGATTCCAGCACATGGATGCTCCAGTGGGGCTGGCACTCAGTCAACTTTTCCATTTTTCTTCCAGGTACCACAGAGGTCCTGAGACCCAGTGTGGTATGAGATGCAGAGCCCAGCAGGAGAAGGCAGCCCAGGTTCGGTGTTTGGTTTTGGCTTATTAACAGGGGATGATTGAATGATTATTTGTTGTTTGTGCAGAAGTGGTACTTCCCTGGATGCTGGTGTGGGAGGGTCCTCAAGCTGGGAGGTGTGATAGGGAGCATGGATGCCCTATTCAAATGGGAGCTGTGCATTGAGAGGGCTTTGTGCCGTCAGCTTGGGAATGTGTCCTTCAGCATGGCCTTACTGGGAGGGCTGCTGACCAAAGTTTTCCTGCCCTGTGACCCTTTTCAACAGTGTGTAAGCTGCAGCACAACAGAAATTTCAGCACTGTCCTGCACATCCATGTGGAGCAGCTGCCACAGGAAGGAGATGAGGAGCTCACAGCAAGAGCCCGAAATTGGGCATCGGTTGGATATTTTGAAGGGAATCTAGGCCACACTGTAGTAAACAAACACTTAAAAAATACCTTAGCAGAAAGGTGCTCTCCTTCCATTTTACAAATGAAGTCTTTGAATGTTGTGCTGGCACTCTAATGTAATGCTGCATTGTCAGCTCACATGTCAAGAACTTCTTTTCAGGTGGCACCATTTGCATTACCAGCAGCTTGCAAGAGCAGAGTCTTGCAGGTGCAGTTATAAATCCTGTAGCCTCTGTGTGTGCCCTCACATTTATCTGATTTGGGGTGTTCCTACCATATCATAGATTTCACTTGCTGAAGAAGTAATAGGGCTTTAATTGCATCATTCAGAGTGTACAGGATCCATATCAAACTGGAGAATTCCTGCTGGCTCCCACTGTTTCCAGCACCTCTGCTGCTGTGAGCTCCTTGCTCAGGGTTGCTGTCATAAGCCTGTGTGACACCACACTGCAGACCTTTGTACTACAGTACAAAGGCTGCAGTAAAATGCAAGTAACACATCTTACTCTGTCTTGGCTCTTTCCATCCTTCTGGAGAGAGGTGTTTTTCCTGTCTGTTTATGGGTCAGTCCCATGAACACTTTGAGACAGGAGGAAAACAATCTTCTTCTTATTTAATGATGGGTTGCCTTCATTTTGAGTGCCTCTTGAGAGATGGGCTCACATTTCCTATTTGCCACTTTCGGGTGTTTTGTGGTTCCTGAAGTTACTTTCTTCTAAAGGATGTCCGTTGAGAAGTACAGAAACTGAGACAGACTGAGATCACTGGTGATTACTGAAAATTTGAGTTTACGTTCACTCCAAGGTCCTGTGGGATCCAGCGTAGTTTGCTCTGTATGTGTATTGCCAGCTGAGGCTGCTTCCCAGTGGGGCCGAGCTGTACACAAATATGACTGTAGATATCCTCCATAGTCACAGGCACTATTGAACAAGATAGCAGGGACTGTACATCTGAAATTGCTTCAGCCACGTGGATGACCGGGTCCTTTTTATGTATATGAATCTGCAAATGTGTTGTAGGTTGTGAAATTTATGAGCACTTTAGTCCTTATAAATTTTTATCAAGTGTGGCCTTTAAAACCAAGGGTTGTTATTAGTGTTACATGCAGATCTTCATTATTAGTAACCCTCTGATCACTCTCTGCCTTATGGGAGGCAAGGCAAGAGAAGAAAATAAACCTTAAAGAAAGAAAGAGAAGATATATTTCCTTGGATGAAAGCAGTGAAATCACTTTCAGGTCTACAGACTGGTGTAGTAGTTCAGGTAGTAAAGATTATATAATCCAGATGGTAGTAAAGATGATATAATCCAGATGGGAGGAATTTCAAGAATATATTCCCATGAATTGTAACTGCCTAAATGCGGTGTTGCTAAAATGAAATATGTATCCAGTAAATCACTTACAGCAAGATGGAAATCAAATGGTTTTCTTGCCAGAATTTAACTCGAGAATGAAAGACATTGTGCTGTTGAAATATGCTGGACTGACATTATGAGGAAGGAATTGTTAACCGCAGCCTTGATTCTGCTTCTCTGTGCCCCTTTTTCCATGGGTTGGATGCTGTCCATTGCAGTCTGGTGAAAGGCTGGAGCGTGCCTGGGAAGAGGGAAGGATGAGGCAATGCAGAGCTGGGCTGCAGAGCAGAGCCACTTTACAGATCTACAGGTACCCTGGGAGAGTCACAGGAGGACACAGGACTCCTGATTCTCACAGGCTTGTCAGTGAGATACAAGAAAGTATCTCAGTTCAGTGTAAGGATATTCATGTACCATTGCAGGCTTTGAACCAGTCCTTATTACCACCAGTGCATAGTTCTCGCTGCTGTGTTTTTTTCTCTCCTTCCATGCTTGCTTTTTTTTTTTTTTGTCGTGGAGTCCTTTTTTTCTCTTTTTTTTTTTTAAAAAAAAAAGGAAAAACTGCTGTTAGGATTATGTCCTATTACTTGAAGGGCTTGTTCTGCTACATGTACATGTATATTTAATTATATTGGCCATATGAAAGATGCATGAAGGTTCACTTTTGGGAAGTATGCCAAAGATATCTTCGGAATGTGTAGCTGTCTGATGTAGGCTTGTGCGTGGTAACTGAATTACTGATCAAGTACTGTACCAAAGAAATAATCTGAGTAAATTCTATGTACTTAAGTAACTATAGCCTTGAGGCTGTGGTAATTGGAATAACCCTCTTATTGATTTTTGTTGTTGTTGTTGAATATGCATAATTTATACCTCTTAATAAGACCGACCTTTGCAATCTGTTCCTGTGTCCTTCAGACAGAGGTTTTTCTTTCAGTCACCCGTGAAGGATTTTCCTGTTACTGCTTATACTCATGTCCTTCTCACAGCCAAGGCAAAAGAAGTAGGACGTTCTCTTTCTCTTCTCACTGCTTTCCAAACACAAAAAATCCTTGCTCTAACTCTGATGGAGTTTTGTGGAAAAGTCCATTTATGTCTTCTCCATTGCTTCTTCATGGTCTGTCCTTCCTTATCTACCCATCATATTGTCAGGGAGACTTAAGCTCATGGGGCTGGGCCATGACAGTAGCAAATATAATCTGTCCCTGGTATGTCCCAGGGGCCAGGAGAAATGAGTCCGTCAAGACCCTATTAATATTGTGGATCCAAAGTTAATTGGTTTGTCTTTCCCCTCCTTTCTTGTGTGGTTTTTTTTGTATCTCCTCTCCCATAGTTAAACTCTGGTCCAAGGGGCAGCTAAATTGGTGCTCTTCAGTGTTGCTATCAGGTTTGAGGAAAACCAGCTGAAGAAATAGTATGCATCATTTTAGGATCATCTTCTGCAATAGCTGGTGAAAGTGCTTTGAGACAGCATAGGATGGCAAATATAATAATCTGTAACACAGTAAATCCATGAAAATATGCCCCCACCCACGTACATAGAGGGACATGTACAGTACAGTGTGGATGATGGACCTGAGTAGAAGTTATGTTGCAGACCTTCATTTTGGAGTCTCCAAGTGAGATCTCAGCATGTGCTTCCCACTTTTCCTAGAGCAAAGCTGTTTGCTTCACCCTTGTCAGTACTACACATGACTTCTGGTATAGATGGTAATAATATGACTGATAAAGGTCTTTCAAACTTGCTTTGGGGTACAAGCATAATATATAAGCTCCTATAGTATGGCATAAGAAAGAAGCCCAGTCTTAAAAATCTTCTGTCCTGAAACTTCTGACCTAAACCTTCTGTCCTGAAACGCCCATGAAGCCCACTTAATCAATTCCTTTTGGTATTTTAGAGACTGAAGATTTTAAAGCATTTCTGATTTGCCTGAAATCATTCATTGTTCACTGCATTATGCAAGGTATTGTTACAAGCTGGATCTGCCATGCTCTGTTAGCAGCTGTAGTTTCCAGTGGCCTGTTCCAGCAATTCCTTCATGCTTCCAGGAGGTTTTCCAGTGAAACTGAACCCAGCGTTGTGCTCAGGAGATATGGCATGCAGACCCTGGCTTTGTTCATTTAGACAAACAGCACTTGGGATGTACTAAGCTGGACTGGACCCAGCTGATGCATGGGGAATTGAGCAACTGCTGTTGAGTTTCATGGAGAAAAGCTGCATTATCACTGGAAGAACTCCCTCAGTGATCAGAATCTCCTGGCAAGAGCTGAGCAGGTCTTGGACTGTGTAGCCTGGCTCACAAGGGAGGAAAGCAGCAGTAGATGTGATGATACCTCTGCTAAGGATACGCTGCTCTATCCATGGGAGAGTCTTACCCTTCACTTTCAATGCTACCAGTGTGTCTTTTCTGGCAGCTGCATCTGCCCAAAGTTAGAAGGCCAGTTTTACTGTTGTTCTCCAGGATGTTGTCATTTTATGTCTTTTGCTTTGGCACTTTTTAATTTAAAGAGAAAAGAGAAAAGAATCGAAGTCCTTGTACCTGCCTTTTTCCCAGTCTTGTGCAGTTCGACACTTGCATTTTCCTCACCTCTGCTTTACAGTTTGGCTACAACTGCACTAAGCCCCAGAGGCCAATTCTTTTGTAAAAGCTCAGGCAGCATTAGCTGAAGAGCAGCTTATTCCAGCTTTTTGCCACAAGAAAAGATTCCTGGTAGCCCAGGCCTGGGAAGTGGTTGGTATGAAGCTTCCCCTAAACCTTTGTTAGCCAAAGGGGAAGAGGAGAGAGACTATACCTGACTTAACACCCTCTTTGTTGCATCTGTCCTGCTGTTTAGAAGAGAGGTGGTTCCCTTTGCAGGTAGGCAGTCTTGCTCCTGTAAGAACATGGAAATGAATTTTCTCAGTGTTAATCAGATTTTGAGTCCCGAATAAGTCATGGGCTCTCATTTAATAGCAGCCAACTACCTGTTTTTGAAGAGGCCTCTTAAAACCATGCCTTCTCAGATCTCCATGCTGTTTATTTCTCCTCTGAATAACAGGAAAGTTTTCTTTAACTCTTGCAAATACTCCACAATATTTCCTATTGCCGTTTAACCAAAGAAGATGGAGAACGGATGCCCAAGATGTTGAGTGCTGTTTCCCCTTGTGGGAGCATGATGAAGGACTGGGCAGAGCTGGCACTGGTGGGGCAGCCCCTGCTCTGGCCTACAGTGGACTCATCTGTGCCCAACAGAGATGGGCTAATGATAGGCTGCCCTTGAGGCATGATGTACTTCATCATTATCTGCAGGGTTTCCTGAAGTCAGGATGTCTCCCATTTCCTCTCAGTGAGCAAACTGAATGTGAGTCAACTTCATTAATTGTTTTTGAAGATTGAGGAAAGGAAAGAGATTACAAAAAATGATCAATAATAGAGGAGAGCTCCCCACCACCACCCCAAGGAAAAGTCTAATTGTTCATGAAGAGCTGTGAAACAGGGAATTGTCACTGTATGGGAATTCCAGGGATCTACATTCTTCTGTGATTACAAAGCACAGTAACAAAGTGTACTGCGTTTCTTAAAGCTTCTGTTGGTGTTCTCTGCTTCAGTTTCTAATTTAATTTTGTTCAGAAGTGCCATAAAAACACTCTTTGAAATGTTTTCTAACGCATATTGAAACATTTAAGAAAAGAAAAAATACCAGGCCTTGCAATGTAATGTAATGTGTAAGATATTTTGCCTCAGAGAGATTATTTAGGATAAGTGGTCATGTTTAGAAGCCTGTCTGAACAAAGCTCTTTAAAATGCTGTGGGAGAAAGGTAGTCCATGGAGATTACAACTATAGTTGTAAGTGTGCTGCTAACACACACGCTTTCCTCTGCAAAATGTGGGTAATGAGACCACTTCAACTTCCAGCTCTTCCTGAATGCTGACTCCATTGTTAAAAACCCAACAAGAGCAGGAGTGGGAATGTTGTTTAATAAGAATCATGAGCAGGTGGGCTGTCCTGGGGGGAGCAGAGTCCAAACAGTGGTAACAGGTGTGTTTAGTGGGGGGAAGTTATCATGAGTGGTTTAATTTCACGTGCAGATTAACGACCTCATTTTCTATTCTTTCTTGTGACATTAAAACTGTTACAAAAGCAAATAATCTGGTTTTATGGGGTGAAAAAACAACAGCAAATAGAAGTTCAGTGCACTCACGAAGAAAGAGGTGAGTATCTCAAAGAAATGTGCAGAAGGACACAGTGTAGTACAGAGGAAAGCAGTTAGCTTCTTGAACTTAGATCTGACTCAGTATAAAAGTCTTAGCTAAATATATCCTTGTTTGTATGTATGTGCTTTTAATAAGTTATTTTCTGATTTGATTCCTTCTTGCAGTTGTGAATCAAAGACCAGGATCACTGATCGAATTGAGGGCAGCAGTTTAACAGCATTTTGCATTAAAGATTTGGAGGTGAGTGAAATTAAACAGATATCTGAATTAGACGTTTTTGTGGCACTGAAAGCTCAGAAATCATGACGTCACCTGGAGGCAGGTTCTGGATATTTCAGAGTAGCAGGATTCCTAATGTTGGGAACAGACACAGAAATTGAGGGATGTGAAAACTTATGGAGATCCTAACTGATGTTGAGACCCCATTGTGCAATACCACTCTCTGGGCCTGAAAGCTTTTGGCTCTAGTCTCTGTTTTATGCTGAGATCAAGTGAATAAAGTGACAGTTTTCTTCCAGTTTAGTGGATTTGAAATAACTTGGAGCTAAGCTGAGCTGCAGGTCCTTCTGGCTCAGAGGTTACAGGGGCAAAAATAAGACATGGTAATGTCAGCCAGATTGAGGCAAACCAAAGCTACCTGTCTGGGCTGCCATTCTTTGGGGTCAGAGCTGAGAGGTATGCTGGAAATGTGACATGGTGGAAAGTTGTGACTGGAAGACTCTGGTCCAAAGCCTTTTTTGTTGTCTGCAGGCTGCAGAATCTGAGTGATGCTGCATCCATCTAGGATGTAAATTGTGTTCCTGGAAAAAAGGTACAGTTCCTCATAGAGGATGCTAAACGCACCTATTAAAGTGGCTAAAGGTCTCACAGCTGTTAAGTTAGCACAAGAATGTTTTGTGAGAAGTGAGCTCTGGGGGAGGACACAGAGGTGGGAGGTGCCTGGGATCTGGTCTTTAATCCCAGCCAATTACAGCTTTAGGAGAGTGAGGCCTCTGTGATCAGCGTTGTGCTTACTGTTCTGGACATAGTCTGGTTTTAAGGTGAAGTTATCCCAGGAAAGCCAAGAACTGTTGTGGGCTGAATTTTCTTCAAAGAAAGAGTTCTCGGCATGTGGTTGAAAATGCGACAAAAGACAGTGCAGATAGTACAAGAAGATATGAAACCGTGTAAATTGAGATGATGTTTAGCCTATAAACTCAGATACGAATTAAAATAAAAACTGAGAGTATTTTAGGGTGTGCAGGTGTATGGTTTTGCTGTGAAATTTCTGTTGGTGCCCTGTTTTTTGACTGGTGTAATACAGTAAAACATCAAGGGGCAGCATGTTCAAAAAGTGCTCTCCATCTGTCCTCTCAGTTTTACTATTTAAAAACCTTCCTCTGTTTGAAGGCTTCTGAAGTGAGAGTCTCAAAATAGCTGAAAATGCCAAGCAGTAAAATTCTGTTATGTTTTGGTCATTCTGAGCAACTCCATATTTCAATGGTGTTACAGTCACTGCTCTGTTTCATGTCTGACCACTGATTATCCAAACTCAGTAACTGCTGATCAATACAGTTTGTGGCTCTTCTGCATTTCTTGTGCATCCTTGTGCAGCACAACACCAGTTCACAATCTTTACATCTCAGTTCTCTATTTTGGGGCTTGAAAAATTAATACAACTTTCCCCTCACTAAATGCTGTCATCAGCATCTAGTTGTCAGAGTGGTTTAAGTCTGTTACTGGAGCCAGATACATTCAGAAACGCTATTAAAGATCTGGCATCTCCAAAGAGATATATACAGCAAATGTAATGACAGTCATAAGCATTTGATTTTTGAGCACTGCTTTCGCAAACACACCTCAGGCACCATTTTACTGCAAAACTGTTAGCCATTGTGAAGTGCAAACTTCACATCTCTCTCCAAGAGATGGGAGGAAAAGAATAAAAAAGCCAATCAGATCTGGCACATGGGTAGGTAAAGGATGGGTGACATTGAAGGCTTTTAATAGAATAAATCCTATTCATCAAAGCCTGCAGGCATGTAGTCTGGCCCAGTGTGGGCTAACTGGGGTCTTGCAGCACATCAGAAGTTGATTTCTTTCTGCCTATGTTATATTTCTGCTATACTTTGGGAGAGTGCAGGTACTTTGCATTAAGATCTCTCGGAGGACTATCAGTAATAACAGCATGAAGGGCCACATTTTAATCAGTACTTGCTGGCTCCCTAAACCTATCCCTATGATTGTATACCAATTGCTTGTTCCCATTCCCATACAACTCACTTGTCTCAAAGTCCCCTAGTCACTGATGAACCCATTAGCAAAGGATCCCCACTGAAAGCATGTCTCAATCACCTTCTGCTTTTGCCTTTTGGGTTGTTTTTCAAGATCTTTGGGTATTTCTACAAATCAGCAATGATTATTAGTCATGCTATCATGTTAATCATGTTACTGATGTTCACAGAGAGGATGTCTTACAAGCACTGGTTACTATGGTCTTTCTCTTCTGTTGCAACTTTGTTTAAGGCCCTTACGTTGTTAAATTAGTGCAGTGGTAGTCCTTCAGTCAACCTTTAAAAAGATACAACAAATTAAATCTTTAGGCACTGTAAAAGATGGACAGGCACTGTAAAAGGATGTTGATCAAATGAAGAACAGAGGAGAAATAAGCTTCTCCATCCATACCCATACGTTGTCTGCATGGACTGCTTCCTGCTACAGAGCTGGGAGCCCCGTTCTGCACCATGGGCTGCTCTGCCCTGTGTAGTGAAGCTGCACCTGCTGAAAACTGAATCTGAATTTGCTCAGAGCCTGAGGGATTATAACACAGTTTTCAGCCTGGAGGGAAAAAAAATCACTGTCCACAAGAAGCATGCATCTGTTAAAGTGCCCTTTACAGACTTCTCCCAGGTTTTCTTCATGGTATCAAGCTTGAAAAGAGGTGCTATGCCAGTCTGAAGCCAAAGAGACCATTTCCAGTGGAGTTTGCATTCCTGTTGGCTGCATATACAATAGTAGGCATAGTCTGTAAGCCTAGTGGGAAGGGTTTACTACTGAAAGGTTGTAAAAATAAAAGCATTTGTAGAGATTCTGTCCTCTCTTGTGAACTCACCAGCTTTGTGATCGATCCACTTTGTTTACATCCACTGCATGCTGCAGTAATTAGTAAACATTGGAACTGCTTATTTGACCAAAGCAAATCAATTTTTTCTTTGCCTGATGAAACAGGAGAACTGAGCAGATTTAGGCCAATCCTTGTCAAAAGACACACCTAAATGTGTGTGCTGAGCCTTTGGATTGCCTGAGTAGGGCAGAGAGCTGAAGATGTAGGGCTGGGCCCTGTCCCTGAAAAGTGAGCAGGCAAAGGGCACTGCTGCCATTGGTATTGTGGTCCTCTTCAGGAACTGCTGCTAACTCACTTCCCTCTCCATGTGTGTTACCAGAAGAGGAAAAATGACAAGAGCTGCCCAGTCTTTAACTGTAACTTCACTGGCTAGAAAGCTTGGCATCAGTGTGTCCTGTTTTCTCTGTGAATTTTCTTGGTTGCTTTATCTAGTGGTGTTTAGTATTCTTCATTCCCATGTCATGTGGTCTGCTGGATGATAATAGCAGACATCAAAAGTGAGAATTTTGTCTCAGAAACCCTGTCGAGGACAGCATGGGCTTGATGTGGCAGAAGCAATAAGCTCTGCATCTGCTGGGGTGTACTGAGAACTCTCTTATCAATTTGCTCGTCACTCGCAGGTTCGTGCTGGCTTCCCAAACCCACAGGGTGTGCTTGTGACAGCAAAGTAGTGATGGAGATAACTCTGCTGTCTGCATTATTTTTGCTGTAACTGTTTCCCCCTTCATCTTTCTCAGCAAAGGCCACCTGTGAATTGTGCAGAGGACAGTGTTCATCTGCTAAGAGTTGTGTGCAAAACACTTTGGTGGAGCTTAAACATCAACGTGTGCTTGACTTCAGGTCAGTGAAGTAGTCCTGGCCCCTCCTTGTTTAGCAAACCACCCTGTACAAGCAATCAAGGTTAATCCCACGCTTAACATTCATCACAGGCACAGGATTTCTGCTGCACAGAACTTCATTCTCTTTCTGTGAGGTGTCCCTGCCCCTGAGATGATGATCTTCAGGTCCTTTCCATCTCTAACCTTTCTATGATTCTGTGATGGAAATGGCAGATCTAAATATATAATAGACAAATTTAACAGAGGATGGGCTCTGCCAGGGGTTGGGCAGGTGCCCAGGAGAAGGCAGGGCAGGGGTGGTGTGTGCTGTGCCCTTGTGTCTAGGAGCTGGGAGAGCCTGCTCCTGCATCCCAGCACTAGCATCCAGCCTCACTGCTGATAAATGGGCGAGATGCCCTGCAGGCTGGTTAGACCCTGCAGGTATGTTGTTCGTAGGCAGTGGTTAATGCAGATTATGGGTCAGAAGTGCACTAACTATAAATGGTATCTTGCAGTTTGCTGCAATAAGTGGCATTGTGTGGTCCAAAAGCCCTACCCCAGGCTAAACATACTGCACCATCTGGGAATTAGGGTAAAGGAGGACATCACCCTTCTCTGTCCTGGGAGTGAGGCAATGGGAGGGCTCAGGAGGTGCTAGAAGGCAGCTGCTTGGCAGAGAAAGGCGGTCATTCATCCCAGCTGGAGCAAAAGCATTGGGGTTTGAGATCTCTCTTCTATTTTTAGGAAACTGAAAAACTGAATATTGATTTTTTTTTTCTGCTTTTTGAAAATTGGCAGGTTTCTGACATGATCCCTGAGGGTTACAACCTAGTAGCTGGGGTTTGTGGCCTTCTAAGAAGTAGCCTGATCCTACCTGTAGTTTTACTTTCTGCAAGGTGAAAACCATCACTTTCAGCATTACTGCATAGAATAATAGAATGGTTTGGGTTGGAAAGAACCTTAAGCTCATCCAGTTCCAACCCCCCTGCCATGGGCAGGGACACCTCCCACTAAACCATGTCACCTAGGACCCCATCCAACCTGGCCTCGAGCACCGCCAGAGATGGAGCATTTGCAACTTCCCTGGGCGGCCCATTCCAGTGCCTCACCACCCTTACAGTAAAGAACTTCTTCCTTATATCTAACCTGAACTTCCCCTGTTTCAGTTTGAACCCATCACCCCATGTCCTATCACTACAGTCCCTAATGAAGAGCCCCTCCCCAGCATCCTTGTAGCCCCCTACAGACACTGGAAGCTGCTCTGTGGTCTCCACACAGCTTCTCTTCTCCAGGCTGAACAGCTCCAACTTCCTCGCACTGTCTCCATACAGGAGGTGTTCCAGCCCCCTCATCATCCTCGTGGTCCTTCTCTGGACTTATTCCAACAGTTCCATGTCCTTTTTATGTTGGGGACACCAAACTGCACTTAATACTCCAAGTGAGTCTCACAAGAGTAGAATAGAGGGGCAGGATCAATCACCTCCTTCAACCTGCTGGTCACACTCCTTGTGATGCAGCCCAGGTGAGGAAAGCATTGCTTCTCAGCTGGAAACAAGGGACTACAGGCTTGGGACTGCAGACTGACCTACTCACAATATGTACTGAGCTCCCTTGAAATACAGTGGTTTGTAGTGTTGGTCAATAATAGAAAGTGCCTCAGCATAACAGTATTAAGTGCAGCTTGGAACTGAGCATTATGGGCTGCAATCTAAACAAGCTCACAGGCTTCCCAGATCAATTCCATTCAATTCTATGCTGGTTTACAATGATTCTTGTAGTTCCTACAGGTTTATGCGTTCAGATCTTTTTGAAACACATTAATAGCCAAACTCAGCCATGGTAAAGGTAGACAGAATTCCTGTCAGAGTTTTAGTTGCTTTGGCTTATAGGTCTGTCCACAGGAAAATGCTGCAAAGAGCTTAGCCAGATGCTTGTAATACTAAAACCACCATGGGCAGAGTTCTATCAATATAAACATGCTTGGTTTAGGATGGTTATTCCCCTCTTGTTCCAGGTAGAGGGTCCAATCAAACCAGTATACTGCTTGTTTTCTTCTTCACATCAGCAAGTGTAGTTGGCCCAGTGTGCTCTTGTAGTAGGCTTGCAGGAATCTGTCTCTGCTGTGTGATGGAGAAGCTTGGGCTGCCTGTGCAAGGATTACAGGGCTGGAGGCAGCAAATGCTGGGCCCAAACACCTCTGACATGGTTGCTGTGCACAGGGTTGCACAGGTTGCCTTCATGTTGCAGCTTGCTTTAGCTTGACTTCTGTGTCTTCATCAGGGAACTCTGTACAGAATTATGTGTTCCACATTTAAGAAGTACCCCCCCTCGGCCCTGCTCTCTGGGGAGCTGAGGAGCTGCATGGCAGCTATCTGTAACACATAACACATAACATGCTTCTCAACCGCTGCTCCTCTCTCTGCCACAGCTTGCCGCTCAGGGCAGCGAGGTCTTGAGTCCAGATCAGAGACTGGATGGTCAGAGCTAATTGTGAAATGGTCACTTTTGATGCTTCTGGTGAGCATTCTCATATAGCACTGATAAAGTGCACATGACAGTCAAGGGAAAGATCACTTTTACCCCCTGTATGGATTTGTTTTAAGGATGTTGTGCTGGCTAAAGTTGTCCAGTGAAATGCTGGATGTTGCTGTGACAGTTAGTAGGATTTGCGTAATCATTTCTAGAACATCTGAACTTAATTGCTTATATGTAATATAATTCAGAGTAGTATCTCTCTGTCTTTTTGTTTTATTTGGGTATTCCATGGTGGTACCACTATTTCCAAAAGCAAGCTAGTGGCCAGCTCTCTTCATTGGAGAGATGGTATTCGAGGAAGCCTTCTTTGTTCTCCATCTGTTCTTTGACCATGGCAATCCAGCCCACACTCCTGGCTAAGCTGTGCCAAAACACTGTGCAGCTCCTCTGCGAGCTCCTGCAAACGTGCTAACTGGGGAGCTGCATCAGGATCTGAGCTTGTCCTATCTGCCACCAGAGCTGTCCTCCTTCCTTGCATCAGAGCAGATGTCTGTGGTACTAATTGCTGGAGACCAGACCTGCTGCAAAGGTCTTTGTTTGCTTTAGGACTGGGAAATCATCTTTCTGGGACACTACAAAGTCCTGCCTCAAAGGCAAGTGTGTTCTTTTCAAGGTGTGGAGGTTCAAAGCCTGCTGTGGACTCAGATGGCCATGTTCTGGTTGTTTTAAAGGGAATGGGGGGAGCGGGAGAAAGACTCTTGTTGGCAGCTTTGAAAATGTGTGTTGAAGAGTGAGGAGTCTCGCTAATGAAATGCATTGCATCTGCTGGCTTGGAAAATGAGAGCCTTATGTTTGGACCAATGTTATTTGGCTAATATAATGTGCTTCCAAGCTGCTTTGTTTCTGCATACCCAAATAATGTGAAATTTCCAAGCAACTGCTATGACTTTAGAGAAAGTTTTCATGTCCTTCATGTTTTTCAGCCTACCCCTTTCAGGTCTGTGTCATTTGCCAAACTTGTCTGTAAGCCTTCCTCTGTCTCTCATTCTGTGCATTAGTAATACAGCTGTTTCACAACCCTGGTATTTGTTTGTGGGAGAAGCTAAAATGCTTTCCTGGCATAGGAGAAACCTCTGCCCCGAGGAGTTCAAAGACTAAGACTGGAAAGCCTGGACTAAGAAGATAACAGACCATTAGTGATTTGGGTATTTCAGCTTTACTCGGGTGACCAGATTATATTCTTCTTGCAAGCACAAACCTCTTGTTTGACCTGGGGCAGGTCATATGGATTGAAATAGTCAAAAATAGGTAGGCAGCAGTGACTTGGGCATTGTATCACCCCACTCCTCCTTGTAAGATAGCTCTGCTCCCACCTCTGTGGAGTACTTCAAAAACAAATACATTGCAGACAGTTAAGACCTCCAGATACTAGCAACAAGGAGCAGTTTAAGTGCATGAGCTAGGATCATAGAAAGGGAAGCTCTTCCACAAAGGACTATCATTTGTTGCAAGCTGGAATTAAATCGTAAAACACAATAGAGGTGCTTACACTGAGAGCTCCTTCACAGAACAAATTGGCATGTACTGAACTTCTGCTGGCACTGCTCAACAGCTTCCTCCTTCCTCCTCTGTGCTGAAGGGATTCATACCACGTCGGCAGGCTGGACAGGAGGAGGAGACTGCAAAAAAGTGGCAGGAGTACAAGGCAGAAAAATCCAGCTATGATGTGAAAACTCACAGGAAATGCTAAGGAGGGAGGTGAAGAGGTGACCAGTGATTTTAATCTGTGAAAGGGATTTGTAAGATGTTCAAGCCAATGATGTATGCTCAGCAGAGGTCAGATCTTCTTCAATCCTTTATCTTTCTGTGCTTGCCTCAGTGAATTTTGATGGGTGCACTGCTGCATACCCTGCCCATCAGCCTAGAATTGCCCATGTTGTGGTCGGACTTGATGATCTTAAAGGTCTTTTCCAAACTACTTGATTCTATGTACCTAGTGGAAAATGACCTGTACAAACAATGGCATTGCCTTTTCAATCTAAGGATACTACTGGGTTTGAATTTCATGCCATGCAAGATACCCATTCCTTTATCAGGCAACTTGAGAATGAATAGGGTTAAATGAAGGCCAACTGTCAGGGAGCAGATATGTTCATTTCTGTAATACATACTGTCTGCAAATCTCTAATGGGGAATGATGGACAAAAACTGGTGACATAATAGAGTAGTAAAGGACTACTTATCCCAAGTTGAACGGTAGCACAAATAGGTCCAAGGCTAACGTTCTGCTTTTTATATATATAACAAGAATTGCACCCTCAGGACTACTAGAAGTCGCATGTAGGAGGTGTGTCAGGATTTCAGTGTTCCTTTGAGCTTCTGGAGACAAGTTATACTGGCTGGGGAGACACTGACTGTAGTGAGCAGGCTGGTGGGGGATGTGAGATTGCCACTGACAATCAGTATTTCTAGCATGCTGTTCCCTCTTGCACTCTATTCAACAGCTCTGAGGATGAAATGGTTTTGAGCACTCTCCTGGTCTATAACAATTGATTAAGCATTTATTAAAACATCTATTTAGAATGTGTTACCCCTTCCTAAACCATTTGTTAAGGACTGCTTGAGTCTGTGTGATTGTGTTGCAGTTGCTATCCATGTGCTCCAGCAGAGTTAATTGGGATGTAAAGATGAACAAAGAATAGGAAGTCTTACATTATAGCCATATACATCTTGCTTGTGTTTTCCACTCTAGATGACTCTAGTCAGCAGAACAGGGAGGTTCAAGGAAAACATGCCTGCAGCAAACTGCCTCTCAGATAATATTCCATGAAAGGGGCCTTCAGTTCTTGTGTTAGTGCAGCATGTATGTATGCAATGAATGAAATCATACTTTGGAGTATGGTGTACTTAAAAGAGTTAGAAGGGACTAGAAAATCAAACTAACTTTTCAAGTGGCATATGTTCCACTTCTACCTTGTGTTACTTAATGAAATATGGTATTTTTGTTATGGTGTCTTATCTATAGCTACTAGTTACTTGAGCTCATGTAGGAACCTTTGAAATATCTGTTGGCAAAACCCAATGAGAAGGCAGTGGCATGCTTGAAATGGAAATTTGAAGAACAAAACCTATGGCCATTTCTGGGAGATGGTAGGAAGATGACAGGACTATAGATATCTACAAGGAAAACAGGTGATGGGCTCTTATAAGGACTGATCATCACTGCTTTAATAATACAGACCCAATGCCAGCAGTGCATAAGCCATGAACTCTGTAGCCTGGTGAAACCAGGGACGGACACCCTGCCTATTTGCCCTGGGAGTCCTCTGCTTCTCTTGGCACCAAAGAGTGGGTTGACATGTTTGCCTTTCCTAGAGCTCAGCTGTGACTAATGGGACAGCCCTGTGCAAGCTGTGATTTCAGCTTTGCTGAACATTTACACAGAAATGAGCAAAGTGCCTCTCAACACAAGTTCTTTTGCCCAGCTGATGGGCAAACTGTGTGGTTCAGGGGTAAGAATATCCAGTCCCTCCTAGACAAGACCTGACACCTGGCCCAACCTGCCCCTTAACCTGGGTGTACTGAAAGGTGGGAAGGGGTTGGTCCCATGCTCTGTTGCCCTCCTACCCTTTCTTCCTCACCCCACTGGTGACTGGTCGCAGGAGGTTCTGACACAGTTCCCTTTACCTTTCCCCATGGAAAAAGCCTCTACCCACATGCCTCCTGGATTCACAGGGTCCTCAGCTGCCCTGTAATGCCAGTGGTTTCAGAGAGGCAGCTCTACACTGGAACCTCTGTCCATACACAGGTTGCATGGAAGCACAGTGGTATCATGTGCTTCCGTGGGTGGGCTGAGGTCTGAGGTACATTTTCTCTCCTACACAACAGCAGGGACCTAATCTAAGAAAACAAAAATGCATCAATTGCACCCCAAGAATTTTATCTTAATCCCTACCAAAAACTAGGCTAGTTCAGTTGACTGAGCCAATCAAAGTAAAAACCAACAAAACAACATCTCATAAAGTTAGGAAAAGGTGTCCCTTCTGTTTTGTTATGAGCATGTTTTCTCCTTCAACGTTTTCACCCATAGGGTGAGTTAAATCTGAAGTGCACAGAAAGCAGGCATGCATTCCCTAAAGCGTTTCCTTCCTCGCTCTGCTTTAAATGACTATTAGGGGGTGGGAAAGACCTGCAGCAGCGCTGCCCAGGCCTTGTACACTGCTATAGGCACAGGCCAGCTTATCACTGCAGCACACAGGCTGCAGTATGCCTGATGAGGCAGAGGTGGGAAGCATGTCATGGTTTGTCCATCCTCACCCTTCAAGGGCTAGGGCTGTCAGGAGTCACCTCCTCCTCCTGGGCAAGAGCAGAAACTCGGCCTGTCATAATTAGATCTTCATTAGACATTTGCAACAGAGCTTGATTTATTGTGCATGTAAGTGTGTGAGTTTATACTTTGAGTTCATTCCTATCTTTCTCTTTTAATGTCCGCTACAAAAATATAGCTGAAATCCAAAGGATTTTGGTTAAAACCAGCAATGTGAAGATGTTAGAGTGCTGAATGGGCTCTGTGATGAGGCTAGCAGTGAAATATTCACAGGTTTGGGGTACTATCTGAGTCTCCATTCAGGTAGCTTGCTGAGAGAAGCATTCATAACCTGCCTGAATTTCCAGTGCAGCTGATAAAACCAAAACAAAGGAAGCTGGAAGCAGAAGTAATTAGACCAATGTTAAACCCACACTGACGGAACTGTGGGGGGCAGAAAGTCACATAGCTTGTTTTTTTTTTATTTCAGTTTTCCTTTTGTTGCTTTCTTTTAAGTGATTTCAAAGGCTTTTCAAAGGGAAGATTAGTGCTGTTCCTGAGTTACAGTCCAAATCCTATGGGATTTGTGTCACCTGGAGTGCCTTCCCCAGCCTCCCTGGGCTCAGGTTCCCCTGCCTTAAAACCTGCCACGCACTAGGGCATCCAACTGTGTCCCAAATGGTGCTGTGTCTCATTGTCTCACTATTCTTCTCTGTGTCAGAAGCAAGGATTATGTATATATATGCGTTCTGGTAATGCCTTTTGCAAAGGAAGCTGCAAACAAGTTTCCTGCCTATTATGTTTTTGAATCCTAGATCCAAAATCCTCCTTTGACCTCCTCCTTTTGCATGCTCTGCAATAGCCTTTACTAAGTAGTAGCTGGAACCTTTAGGAAAACTGCAGAACAATATACCCTTTGCCTTCCTTACTGGATTTTCCTATATGGATAGTGCTGGGGCTTAAGGCATGGCAGTCACAGGGGGAGAGGAAAGAGGCTGAACGTTTTCTTGGGTTATAGGACTCAGTGTACTCCCAAGGCAAAAAAAAAACCCATCATCCAAGCAGGAAGAACAGTTAATAGAGTTTGTAGGGGAGATTTACAGAGTACAAATTAGCTACTGTGCTAAATATCTCATTTGATTGTTTTGTCATGCACCAGTTTCCAATATCACTGTTGCTGGGACCGAGCAGGAAATAAATGAAAACAAAGATGCAAAAGGAACATTTATGTAGAGCATTTATGTATGAGTTAATTCTGTTGCCTCCAAAGCTCAGGTCATTCTTATAGTTCAAAGCTGCCAACAATGCCTGAATCTTTCTTTTTTTACCCTACTTCTACAAGGTCATCGATTTTTCCCCCTCTCCCATATATATAGGTTAGCAGGTATTGCTTAACCAGTACAGAGGAGTGCATGCAGCTCTTGCTGAAGATAACTGGAAAGAAACTGGTGGGCTTTTTCTTCCCTCACAGTGAAACATTATTATCCCTTTTTGGTGCCAGAGAAGTGGTCGGGGGGGGAAGCCACAAAACCTTTCACAGCCTCTCAAACCATTGAGGGGTAGACGATCACTGTCTTCTGAGTGATCTCAGTTTGGGTGGAGGAGAGATTCAGAGCAGCCCTGTGGAGAAGGACTTGGGGGTGTTGGCTGATGAGAAACTGAATATGAACTGGCTTCGGTGTGTGCTTGCAGCCCAGAAAGCCAACTGTATCCTGGGCCACATCAAAAGGAGCGGGACCAGCAGGTCGAGGGAGGTGATCCTGCCCCTCTGCTCTGCTCTCGTGAGACCTCACTTGGAGTATTGTGTGCAGT
>JANRGW010023943.1:0-18259 GCA_024733675.1 Psilopsiagon aymara
AGGAGCAGAGGGAAGAAAAAGGGGGAAGTGAGTGAACAAACTGCATGGCTGATTTATGGCTTAAACCACGACAGCTGCAAACTGAAATAGTGAACTGAATAGAAATGCATTTCTTCTTTACTTTTGAACAATTTTCTTTTAACATATAAATTGTACAATATTTTGCAGTTTGTCATACTTGAATGTGTACTCTAGACCAAAACCATCCTTCTATTCAGCTATTGTAGGTCTCCTTTTAGAACTCTTGTTTCCAAGCTACACAGAGTATATGAATGCATGATCTCTCACTGAAGATTTTATTTCTGCTTAGAATCAGAGCTGCAGGGGCAGAAGCTATCGTGAGCTTTGCACTGGCCAAGCTTTTAGCCATCTCCTTTCACAGTCTACCACACCTACAGTGGCTCAGGTGAAGAAGGGTTTCAGGTGGAACTAGGCATAAGGCAGTATGTTTTTTTGTATAGGCTGAAGCAAAAATACTTCATTACTGTGATCCCCTGGGGCCTTTCCACAGTTCATGAATAGGCAACGAATAGGCTCTTCTGCCAAGGTGATCATTTACACTAGAGCTCCATGATATAAAATTAAATTGTTTCCATTAGCACTGCAACCACAACTAATGTTGATGTCTTGGGCATATATGATGTGTTCCATTTTTTGTCACAAGTTGTGCAAGGATTTTTAATACCTTAATTTCAATACCTTAATTTCACAAAAGCAGGTCTTGAAATTAAATTCACAGACCTGTGACATACCTGATGATGAGAACGAAAATCCTGAAAGTGGAAACCAAGATATAAAGTCAAGCAAGAATATATTCATTGAGACTGGGAGGTCACACAGAAAAGTGGAAGAAGACTAATTTAATAATGCAGAATGAGAATGCCAGTAAGGGCTTTTACAAGTAAAATAGGATGATTCTGATTACTTTAAAGAAAGTCTACTACTGAAATGAATTTAATGTCCCCTGTAATACTTGCACTAATGGTTAAAATTAATGACTGATCTATTAGATAGTGTTAGGTTTTTTGAAAGAATAAGGAAGACCTAAATACAGAAATCAATACTTGGGGAAAGCAGCCAGCTAAAAACACGTTAGGGTTGTTTTTCTCTAGCCCAGAGTCCTCTGGCCTCTAGAGAGAGATGTGCTGAGAAAATATCTTTGCTGAACCCACTCTTTATGCTTTTATGAAAGCATAAAGCATATTTATTGCAACATATTAAGTGCCTTTGACATTCAGGAGTAAATCTGTTTAGATTGAGTGCACGTAAGTGAAAAAACACATTGGAAGCTTCTTTCATATTTCCAATGTAATTTAAGTAATTAATTTCCCTTTCACAGTTGGGTATTTATTTACTTTTTTCTGATGGCCACATGTCTAAATATTTGTCTTCACTGTTCAGAGCTGCGCAAGGAGCAATTAATATCAGTTAACTCATTAGAGTTCACTGTATTTCAGGTGTAGTTGAAGTCAGGAACACATGGTGCTTGAAATATTTTCTCTGCTTTACATTACTGGTATGAGTTTGTGCTCAGTTTAATTATAGGTTTAGCAGAAAAAAATATGCCAGATTCACACTGTTTATAATTGTGTTTGTCAAAAGATACTCTCAAGGAAGCACAGATTCTGTGATTAGGCTTTGAGCTTTTGAGTTTTTCACTTAACACTTGAAAGTTGGGGAGGTATGTTAAGTTGCTGTAAAAATTGTAAAAATAACTTATTATACTGTGTTCAAATCCACTGTAATAACATTAGAACAAGTCAGCTAGTCCAAACTGTCCTGTAAGACCCTATGCTTTCCCATTTTAAATTCTAGATGCCTGGTAAATTTTAGATTATTATTAAATATGCAAATACTGTGATACTGAAGTTATGAGTAGGTGCAGGCGTGCAAACTTACACGACATTTGAATGTAGTACTAATTCTGAATGACTTGTCTTATTTTTTCCAGCACATGACCACAATTACATATCTATGTTTCCCTTGGGCTGATAAACCCTGAGACAGCTGGCTGCAAATATTGAGTGTTGGATTCCCACTGCCCTTTGCAGTCAGATGGAGACTTTGGAGGAAAAGAGCAATCTCCTTGGTTTGCAGACAGAAAACAATATGGAACAATCATTCACTGTCAGCTCATTGGTATGTATTACAAAGAAATTCTTTAATGGCTGAGCACCCTCCCTTTCAAATAGGAAACAATTCAAAAGAGGTGCTTAGCAATGTTGGCTGTCAGCTACAAGGGTTGCTTCCTGAATACTGCCAGTTCCTCCCACATTCTGCCTGATGGCTTTGTTGCAACCTATTTTATTTCTATATATGTGGTTTATGGGGTTTCAACTTGCTTCAGTGATCAGGTTTTTAAGAAGTTGAAAGGAATATTTTGAATAGAAAGAATAAAAATTTTCATCAGAGTAAGAGGAAATAACTTGCAGTAGCCAATCATTTAGCCACCCAACAGGAAGTTAATTGTTATAATAAACAGCAATGCTTCTTCAGTACAGTTAGTTCTAACTGCTTAGGCTGTGATTGCCTTGTTTGAAACTGGAAATGAACATTTGAAGTGAACTGTTGACTGACCAGGGAAACTTATTGTTCTTTATTAGGAACTATACCCAGCAGTCGTACCCTATACATCACGTGATGGAGTCAGAGTATTCAGGCCCTCCATCAAATTATTACAATAACATA
This sequence comes from Psilopsiagon aymara, assembly GCA_024733675.1. Lineage (NCBI taxonomy): Eukaryota > Metazoa > Chordata > Aves > Psittaciformes > Psittacidae > Psilopsiagon > Psilopsiagon aymara. Next base: position 2,689 of record JANRGW010023943.1, read on the forward strand.
AGACAGAATCCTACAGAACTTCATGTATGGAGGTTTCTATAGAGAACACATTTTGTGTTGCCTTAGATAATTTCTACAGAGATTTACTGATTTTTCTCTTTTTTTTTTTTTTATTTGAAGATTTGGGGAGGGGATAGAATCACTTTTTATTTGTGATTGCAATCACAATTTATTTGCAAGTGAGAAACGTCAGAATGTTTTAACTCTTTTCCTCGTGGGGAAACCAATGCCTATTTTGAGGAAAAAAGGGATCCCCAACACAAGGACATGGACCTGTTGCAACAAGTCCCCAGGAGGCCCACAAAGACGATCAGAGGGCTGGAGCACCTCCCCTTTGAAGACAGGCTGAGAGAGCTGGGCTTGTTCTGCCTGGAGAAGAGAAGGCTCAGGGGAGACCTCATAACAGTCTTCCAGTACTTAAAGGGGGCCTATAAGAAAGCTGGAGCCAGAGAGGGACTTTTTACAAGGACAAGTAATGATAGGATGAGGGGGAATAGCTTTAAACTGAAAGAGGGAAGATTTAGGTCAGATATTAGGAAGAAATTCTTTACTGTGAGGGTGGTGAAAATTTGCATAGGCTAAAGCAAGAGAAGCTTTGCCCAGAGAAGCTGCGGCTGCCCCATCCTTGGCAGTGTTCAAAGCCAGATTGAATGGGCCTTTGAGCAACCTGGTCTAGTGGACAGTGTCCCTGCCTGTGCCAGGGGGCTTGGAACTAAATGACCTCTAAGATCCTTTCCAACACTAACGATTCTGTCATTCTTTGATTTCCTTTGAGTTTCTTGAATAAGGTCACTTACTGAAAGCAAAACATAATATCTGGTTCTGTTTACCAACCTCTCTGTTCTTTTTCAGAAAAAGCTGGTAGCTATTCCTGACCATACAGACATATCTGTGACCCCAGAAGAAAGAGTACGTGCCTTAAGCAAACTTGGCAGCAATATCACAATCAATGAAGATATTACTCCACGTCGTTACTTTAGATCTGGAGTAGAGATGGAACGAATGGCATCAGTATATATGGAGGAGGGAAACCTAGAGAATGCTTTTGTTTTTTATAATAAGTTCATAACGTAAGAAACTGTTTGTAGTCTTTACAGCTTATAATTCTGAGTAAACTGAAGAGTTGCAGTGAAAACAGGGCACACCTTTAGCTTAGGGGAAAAATGTTTGGTGTGTTCTTGCAGAATATCTTTGTTCTCTGGAGATCTTTAACTAGAGGCTTTGTTGTAATTTCGTCTCAACTGTTAGTACACTACTCTTTATCCATCTATTAACTGCCAGACGTGAACTAGCCCAATATACAGAAATTTAAGTTTATTATACCAGGCTACACTATGAGCACTGTTCCTGCAGATTATTCTGTATCTGTCAGCATGTTGCTAAAATAAAGTGCGTGGCATAAAAAGCAGTGGTTAGATAAGATTTCTGAGCCTTTAGTATCTACACCCTATGAGCTTCTGCTGATCTTAAAGATGGTAGTATTGCACAGCACCTAAAAACCATGAAAAAATGGCTTTTTGCCTCATTTTACTTTTCTTCCCCAAAAGGATTAAGTAAAATGTATTGCTGCTTGCATGAATAAACACAAAATCCACAACATATGTTTTTTGTATGATTATTTTTCCCATGCAAACCACCAAATCTGGACAGCTTTCTTTGCAACTCTCAAAATAACCAGCTGAAAAATGTATCAGTGCCAGATTTAAAACTAGCTAGTTTTGTTTTAGTATTGTTTGGTTTTCTTACTTCTGAAATGTTTTTTTTTCTATGTGCATTTTTAATTTTTATAATGGGAGACCTTATTTTCCTCATGCTTTGAAAGCTAGAACAAATCTTTCTTATTCCAGTTAATTTTAAACATCTGTATCTCTATAAAAAGAGGGTCTGGAGGTGAACATCATACAAATTGCTGAAATAACGATAGCAGTTGTGTATTCCAAAGTCTTTGCAGCTGAGTATTGCCATAATTTAGATGCCAGGGTAGGTTGAGAACACTGCAGTTAGCTGTGCAGCTTTATCTGGTAAAAATAACTGCTTTAACGACTGTCAGTGCTGCATTCTGGACTTGCCTTGTAAGATTTAGTATTTCAGCTCCAGACAGATAAAGACAGTAGAAATAGGATTTGTTAACACTGACTATGTGTATGGCAATTTTGAGAGCTATTTTTAGGTGCTGGCTGCTAGTTAGCCCTTTTTGAACCTAACCAAAATATATTTAGATGTAGAAAATAATCTCCTGTCATTACCCTATGTGTCCCATACAAGTCTATGCAAGCATTTAAGTGTTAGTTTAAACAAATACGTCGAAACCTGCTCTGAGTCAACTGGAACTCAGTGTTCAACAGTTAATGGGAAACTGTTTTTAATGCCAACATAAAAGCTATTGTGAATGTTCCTCTAGCTACTGAGGTGAACACACGTTTAATTTTCTAGGTTGTTTGTAGAAAAGCTGCCCAATCACCGAGACTATCACCAATGTGCAGTACCAGAAAAACAAGATATTATTAAGGTAGGGTTATGTTTTCTTGGCCTTTAAGAAATGTTTGTCTGGAATCTCTACCTATTTTCTCAGCACTCCTGGTTCACACATAGCCCATGCAGCCACCACACCTTTCTTCACTAGCAGTTCATGTCTTTTTTGGTTTAATCACTGATCATTACTGGAAATCAGATTATTGATCTAAAATGTGAACAAGAATACTCTATGAAGAAGTTAGTAGATTGTTGGAAACCCAGGTATATCTATTTCTGAAAGTCTATATATTAAAAGTATACAAACTCAGCAGTACTTAGAGTTTGATTCTGGTCCTAGTTGCATGAGTAGATAATGGTCTAAAGTGACTATTGCGAACAGGAAAAGAGAGATGTGTGGCATTACTGGTGTCTGTGTAGTATTTGTTTACCCTGCTAAATAATCAAAGTGTATCTTTGCTTTCTTTATTACCAAATATGTAGTTACTTAATTTTTACCAGATTTTTCTCTCTACTTGTGTATAAAATAGGTTTACTTTCTCATTTTTTAACTTCTAAAAGAAAATTTCAAATACAGTCTTATGCTGAGCTTAAACTATCTGGAATTGCCCAGTGAGAATTGTTAGAATAAGCATAAGTGTCCCTTGCTTCATGCTGCCATATTTGCATTCTTTCCCCACAGTTAAGGCTCAGTGGTGTTATATTCAAAGCTGTCAGGGTGCGACTGGGAAAAATACCAGTGTCGGAAATATGTCATTCATGACCGCCAGAGTGAAATTAAGACACAGGGAAAGTCAAGTACCATAATCGTTCAGTTTGTTTATTATTAAAAGACAATTATTATAAAAAAAGAAATTACTATAAAAAATAGCAATAGGATAGATCAGGAAAAAAGGACAGAAATTCATTCATTCAGAGCACAGAGAGATAGTCATCACCATGGATCCAGTGGTGTCCCGAGGGTCCATAGTTGTCATCCTCGGTAATGAGAGTCCTCCAGAGTCTGTAGCTGACATCAGAGGATAGTGTCCCCGAATGCCCATAGTAGCCTTTGGAGGTGCGTGGTTACCTTTTCACCCTTTCATTATGAGTTGGGGGGAGAACCTCTATTCTTAATGTCACCTACTGCACATTCCTGGTGGACCAGTTTCACTGGCCTTGCAGCCAGCTCTTCAACTGCACATGTCTGTCAGCTATCCTTGAGATAATGTGCAGTTGAGATAATGGATGGAGGAGTTTTATCTCAGCTCCTCCCACCCATCTCTCAAATAAAGGATAGTGGAGTTCCATCTGAGCTTCTTGTACCAATCTTTGAGACAATAGACATGGAGTCTGGTTTCAGTTCAGTCTCTCACAAAAGCCAAAATGCTTCATGTCAAATTTTTGACTGTGTCTCATGACCTAGGAAAATATCCCAGTTGAGAAAAGGCATCTAACATGCTCCCCCCTAGGACACTCAGTAGGGTTAAGCAAACGGTCTCTTTCCCTCTTTTCCCTACAGCCTCTAAATTATTTTGTAGCAGCCTCTGCATCAGTAGAAAACATGGGGCATTGTTTTTGTTTTACAAACAGGGGTGTCACAGGAAGCTACAAGCTGTCTCTGCAAATAAACTTTTTTTTCTCCACCTGGAAATGACTATATTCAGACATATTTCTGGCCATGGAGTCCCAGAGAAAATTGTGATGATCCTACCTGAAAGTTTGACTTGGCTTCTTTAATAAATTCCGCCTACAACAAACATGTTAGTCATCACACATCTATTAAAGAAAACAGAGATAACAGACAGCAATCTGGAAAAGAAGTATTAATCTTTCATTGAGATAGGTAGTAGTCATGTCACATCTTTCACTGACATATAGCTTTATTGAAATCAGTGTACTACAGAAGTTTTGTAATATGATGAATTAATTCCTTTCTTTCCTGGGAGAAGATCATTACTTTTTTTTTTCCTATTTTGTAATTTTTTTAAGATCTATATTACAGCTGAGTTTGTTTTCTAGGTGTTTCTTTTAAAAAGTGGAAAGTAAACTTATCTCGCTTTCTTCCCCATCCCACCCCAAAGAAATTGAAGGAGGTTGCATTTCCACGGACAGATGAGTTGAAGAGAGATCTTTTAAAAAAATACAACTTAGAATATCAAGAATACATACAAAATCAAGTGAGTTCTAGATGCTTATTAAATCGTTGTTGGCATAATTTTTTTCCTGTCATATAAAGCATCTTAAAAACGAAGCAGTAAAATGCCAGTTCTACAAGAACCTAATCATTTCACAGGCTGCTTAGAATGACTTCTCACTTCTCCGAATCTAACCGGTTGGTCATTTGAAAATAAATAATGGAAATGTGTACTTGGAAATAAATGTGCTGTGATACTTACTTAGGAACCATCTACAAGTATCTAAATAGATCTTAGGTACACTCAGGTTCTGTTTTGTAAGAAGGGTACTGTTAATACATCTATATGAGTATATGGAAAAAGTCTATTGGCTCCTAATATGCTCGTTTGAATTGAACCTGCTTTAGTCTAAATAACTGTAAATACTTGTATCTTGTGTATTGAAGTCACTGAGAACAGAATCTGTAGTTTTAAATGCTTGTCTTGGAAAGAGTATCTGGGACAAAAACATCTTTTTCTTTCCTTCCCTTAAAATTGACTCCATATTCCTGTCGCTTGTTGGCTTGAGGCTTTCTTTCCTGCTCTGTTTTGTTTATGACATTTAAGAGATGACTTTGCTGTGTTGTTTTTTTTTTTTTCATTTGCTTCTGAAGGTGCTTGAAGTTCTCCTTTACTGGGGAGCAGGAAGGGCTGTCAAAACCAAAAGCTTCCCTTGCAGTTTGTGAACAGCAGGTGGCTTGGGGACAAGAGGACATAGGCGAGGGTGGAGAAGCCACCTAATGTGTCTGAGTCTGGGGAGACTATGCACCAAAAACAGATTAAGCAATCCAGGGAAAGCTGAGGAAATAAAGTAGCAGAAGAAATTTATCCAGAAAGCAAATTATCCAAGCAGCAATTTAGCCAAACAAAGAGCAGGAACAAGCAAAAAAACCAGATAACAAAATGGATTGTGAAATCTACCCAGAAGACTCATGTGTTCATAGATGTCTTTTTGCATTAAAAATTGCAAGGGCTTACTCTTCTGTCTAGTCTCTTTACCATCCCTGTTCCAAGAAGACTTGTTCGAACGACTTTATATATGGCAAATGAGGCCAGTGTTACAGCTGCTAAAGAAAAAGCACAAAACAGCATGCAGCACACATACACAGATTAGAAACTTCATGCTAGTAATTCCTTACTTTCTGTCTTTCCTTCCATATCCTACTGCATTTGGGGATATAATTCTATTTGCCAGTTCAGCAAATTTCAAAAGTCTTGAGTTTTAAAGACAGGATTTGGTGTTTTTTTTAAACAATTGGATTGCTTCTTTACCTTCATTTTTTGTAGCTGTTTTTTAGTGTTGAGAATGTCACTTTTTTTCATGTTTCAGAACAAACGTAGGACTGAATTTCTGAAGAAACTAGAGCATCAAAAGCTAATAGAGGCAGAGAAGAAACGAATCGCACATATGAAGCAACAGCAGCTTGAATCAGAACAGTTTCAATTCTTTGAGGATCAACTTAAGAAGCAAGAGCTAGCTCGAGATCAGAAAATCAAAGAGAACATGGTTATGTCTGAACAGATAGATGGAAGTACTCTATCTTGTATTTCTGTACCAGACAACAGCTCCCTGTCTTCTGCACTGCTTCAAAAAAAAGAGGGGAGCAGCAAATCTGGCTGCGCTGGTCACTCACCCCCAGTAAACCGGGTCTTAAAGCCAGCAGCTACTTTGAGTGCTGTTCAGAGTAAGTGCAAAGAGTTTTCTTTAATTTTTTGTTTATCTGCCTCTTTGCCATTTATAGCAGCCCACATGTTGCATATGCTTGCATATACATTCACCGTGAGGATGTCCATAGTGAAATAAGCATGAACCGGTTCCTGTACACACAACGGTTCCATATAGTTTCTTCATTTTAAGGGAGGAGATTAGTTCCACAGTTTCACATTTTCCATTTGAGTACCAATAGATGGATCTGGGGGCTGAGCCTTAGTGTTTCTGCGTAATGAACTCCAAATCTTGCCATGGACTTCAAGACAAAAAAGCCGAACCTGCAGTGCTTCACCCTACAAAAGCTCTGGCCAGGGATGGTATCAGCTCACTGTCACCTCAGGAGCAGGGTAGTGGACTTATCTTACGGGCTGGTGACCTTAATTTAGGGTGAAGTGAGCGTGCTATAGAATTCTTCTCATTAGAAATCTGTGATTTAGAATTATAATTCTTTCACTTTTAATAATTTCTTGTAACTGTGTATTTCCTTATTTTGAGGAAATTCACTGTGTAAGCTGCAAATGCCTTTTTTTCTCTCTCTGTTTTTACTTTGTCTTTCGTCAGCTCAATTGGCAGAAGCACTCAGAGGCGTCATTTTGCCCAGGGATCTCTGTCACAAATTTCTGCTGTTAGCAGAGGCAAATACTCTAAGAGGAATAGAGACATGTGGAATTCTCTGTGGAAAACTGGTACAGTTTAACCCTCACATTTGTTTGGGGAAGACTTATTGATAGTGCTGTATTTTCCTGTTATATCTTGATTTCAGACAAAAGCAGATCTGAACAATTAGTCTTTAATGTAATTAACTTCATATTATAAATTGAGTGGTCACTTCAGCAGTGTAGGTTGACTTGCCTTATTGGAGAAACATCTGATCAAAGTACACTGCTGTTGTAAAAGGTAGCAAGTTTTTCAGCTCTATGTGCTGTACAATACAGGCTTTTTCGAGAACCTTCTCTGGCATTCATATAAGGTAAGTGAGGTTTAGTTGCAGGACAATGAAATATAAAGACTGTTAGAAACTACAGGAGTCATCAAATTCATAACAGCACAACAAAAAAGAAAATCCCTTCCCCCATCAAGCTGTACTACGTCTGATTTTCAAGCTGGTTTTGTTTGTATTATTTTGTTTTGATTTTCCTGTGACCTAGATAACAGTTAATGTCCTTTTAGAGCAAGGAGCATGCCATGCTGGCATATACAGAATTTTAAAGATGATGTCCAGGTGTATCTGAATCATATAAGGAGGAAGAATAGCAAGAGTAGTGATGTTACAAGCTTCACAGGAAATAATAATAGTGTTCTCAAACCTCTTTTTTCATGTTATTTTAAAGGACAATCTTTTCACACTCATCTCTGAGAACACTGCAATACAACAATCTCGTGTTGTTACTAATACTACCCTGTATGTTTTCATGATAAGATGTTAAAGCATGTTTTCAGGTGCAGTAAGTCAGTATAGCTGCACTGGAATCAGCAGAGCTATACTGATTTAGTTTAGCTGATAGGCTGACATGTTTCAGATCCTGATTTAGCATTTATTCATTAGTTCATTTGTTTGAACTGTCAATGTTTGTTTTGCAGACACATAATGAGTTTACTATCACCCATGTAATAGTGCCAAAGCAATCTGCAGGACCAGACTACTGTGACATGGAAAACGTGGAAGAGTTATTTGGTATTCAGGACCAGTATGATCTCCTCACTTTGGGTTGGATCCATGTACGTATAACTCATAGATTCCAGCTTTTCTATATTAGCTTTGCATCCTACATAGAATAAAAATCTTGGAAATAGCAAACTAAAGAAATAACTGGAATAATCCAGATTAATTTGTTCACTTAATTCTCATTGTTGTAATGTAAATGATCACTAATTTTCTCCTCAGATAAGTGTTTCTTAATGCAGTTGAGCTATCTTGATCACACAATGGGCCTGCATTTGCCAGTACAACTTCTGTTTATGGTGATCTGGGGGTATTTTATTGCTTTCTAAGGGCATTTATTTTCTACTGTATTCAAAAGGGGAGGGGAGGGAAGTATTGTGCTGTTTAAATTTTATATTAATTTCACTCTTGGGGATTTTGGACAATCGAGTTATTTGCTTTTGTCTTGTGCTTCTTCATTCCACATTTTTTCCCCATGATCAGAAAATTGCTTGTACAACTGGTTGTGAATGTGCCTCCATACATCTTGTACTGAAAAGCCGCCCTAACAATGTGGAATCTGGTTTAACAGAAATTTAAGAAACCAATGTGGGAAAGTACTGATGCTTTCACTTGATACAAATTATTGTTCCTTCTTGAATGTGTATCAACCTTGATTTGTAAGAAATATTTCATGATGCTGAATTTTCCTATTCTTTTTGTAGACACATCCAACACAAACAGCATTCTTATCCAGTGTTGATCTTCATACTCATTGTTCTTATCAGCTAATGTTGCCAGAGGCCATTGCAATTGTTTGTTCACCAAAGCATAATGAGTGAGTTCTGATTTTTCTAAGTAATATTTAGATATTTTCCCCTGCTCCGTATTGCAAAATCTGATCAAGTGCAAACAGCACATGTCAACTGTGGCAAAGGGCAGGAATACTGTATTGTCAGTTTGCTTTCTTTAACTTGCTTATACTTATATTCCAATTAGTCTCTATGCACAGTATTGTTTATGGCTCCTCTCTCCTCCTCCTCCTCCTCCTTTCCCAGCCCAAGGTTTTAAATTTTATTTTTTTTCATACTCTGCTCAGTCGAATATTAGAGACAGGAACTGTTCTTCTGGAGACCTCAGTGTCAGTGCCCTACCACAGACCTAGCTTCATTCTGTCTGATGAAGGAAGTAGAGGGGTTAGATGTATTTCTCCAGGATGATCTGGAAAATGCAGTTTGGGGAGTAGAAGGGTAAAGATCACATTTTTATAAAGTCCTATTTTTGTACTTCATAAAATACAAACAGTAAGTTTCTGGAAAATAAATGAAAATTTGCAAATATTAATGTGAGAGTTTATAATGGAACAGGTTGCCCAGAGAGGGTGTGAAGTCTACATCCCTAGAGATACTCAAAACCAGAACATTATCCTGGGTAACCTGTTTAAGGTGATTCTGCTGAAGCCGGGTGTTGGACTATCTGTAGAGGTTCCTTCCAGCCTCAACAATTCCGTGATTCTGGTTTGGAGTGTTTGGCACTTCAAGACCCCAGGGCTAACTCAATTTTTCAGATGGTGCATTTCTTCAGCCTTCCTTTCTGGCCTTCCACCTTTGTAGTCAACTTCTGTGAATTCCATTCTGGTTGTCTAATTCCCTATGTGAGCCATTCAGGTAGCACAGCTCTAAATACAGGTTAAGTGACAAATGCACAAGCACTAGGCTTTGTAACCTAGCGTATGCCTGCATACATTTTCAAATCTCTGGTCTTCCAAACTTCTTTCATAGTTTATGCTGATAATCTGTAACCAAATGAAACCTGTTACTACCATCTATAACATTTATCAATCAGGTTCTGTCCTGTAGCTATCAGGTATTAACGTTCTTCTCAGGATGGGGTTTCTGACATTTTAGTCAACACTCAGTTTTAGGTTATGCATATGCAGCAGTGCATTTTCTATACTTTGTATTAATTACCTAAGAGTGGAGAGGATGTGTACTCTCACACAGCTGTCTTAAAGGCTGCTCTATTTTAATGTTGTCCCTCTAGAGTTCAGTGAATGAAATGCAATCCAGAGCAACTAAGTTTCTGGTTTCTGTCTGACTAGCCTCAGCGTTAGTAGCCTAACATGCATAATGGGAATAGCTCCAGGACTGTGATTTCTGTTTTTTAGTCTTCCCTTCTCGTCATCATGTCTTCCTTCACAAGAATACAACTCCCCTTGATTTCAAATACTTTTAATAATCCAACTCAGCCTTGGCTCCTGTGGACCAAAGGTCATTGAGTACCATTCTGTTGTCCTGTTAAGCTAAGCAATTTGTATGTGAAACCCTGAACATGTATTATGGGAGCAGTATGTAACAGGAATTTCATCTTTTGCTTTCCAGCACCGGCATCTTCAGACTTACTAATGCTGGAATGCTAGAAGTTTCTGCTTGTAAAAAGAAAGGTTTCCATCCGCATACAAAGGACCTTAGGTTATTTAATGTAAGTACATAACCCAGCATGGTTTTGACTATTCAAATTCTTGCCTGTGGTTCTGCCCCAAGCAGAAATTGTATGTGCTTCAGGTCAGATTTCTTTATAATGGGGGGTTGGAACTAGATGATCTTAAGGTCCTTTCCAACCCTAACTATTCTATGATTCTATAATGTTTCCTCCATGTTCATAATTTGTTACCCATAATTCCTTCATTGCCCATAATTTTCCATTGGCTTCTCAGTAACTACTGTATCTTTTGTTTTAATTAGCATAGTATGTTATATGTATAGTATAGTCAGAATTATCAGAAATGTCACTGTCATCCAGAAGAAAACAACTTTTGCCTTTGAATGATTAAGATTTTCTTTTTTAAGAAAACTCATTCTCCCAGTTAAAATACAGAACATCTCATATAGCTCAAACAAAAATTATCAGATACAGAGAAGTAATGCTGAAAGATGCTAGAAATGAATTATTTGTTGAAGGACTCTCAGAATATCAATATTATTCCTCAAAAGGAGGAGAAATTTGGGTTCTTTGTTTTCTTCTCTTCTTTTATCATTGACTGTAGGGATACTGAGAAGGTCATCCAACTCTGAAAAAATGTAAGACTTCTTTTTCCAGATGGGCTCTTTTCAGTGACCTTTTACAGACTTAGTTCCTTAATGAAGTTACTGCACATTTGAGCTGATTTATAAGCAATAGACACACTGCTGGTATTGTATATTGAACACAAATATCTTTTCAAGTACAATCCGCAAAACACATGGATATTCCAACAAAACCAGTGAATTCACAGCCTCTAAAGACACAACTAGTCCTAAATGCTTAAAAAAAAAAATCCACTATATGGGCAGACACATCTGAAACCACTGCAGGAGAACAACAGTTTTCACACATTCCTTGTTTCTGTTCCCCGTCACTTTTTCTAATGCAGTGCACACCACCTTCCTTCACCGTTTGAGGTATCCCATACTGTGATACATAAAGCATCACACAGAACTATAATCTGTTTCACAGAGTAAAGCCTGAACAATATTATATTTAGCAATTTATTTCTGATTGGATCTTGTAGTCCTTGCTTTACTCAGCATTCTATATCTGTGATAGTCAAGTTTGCCTGTCAACAGGCACAATGACAAGTACAGTCAAGGCTGGATAGATAGGCATAGTATTAAGCAGGCTCTGAAAATGAAAAAGAAACAATAACCCTCTTATGCTGCTTTACTGAAATTTATTTTTATGACTAATGGGTTGACTTCTTCTGCAGCCATGTTCCCATGTGGTCGGGAAAGACATAAAGATAATTGTGCTGGATCTGAGGTGATACAGATGGACAATCACTATGTTACTGTACAAATGGCGAAAACAGAAAAATGGATCCCAGTTTTTCCTACATTTTCAGAAATGAATTTTATATTTATACATTTTAGATTGAATGGTTTGATATTTATTGCTCTAGCCTGTTTCAGAGTTATTTTGTTGCTCCTTCAAGATGGACTTCAGTGGCATTACCCCTGAATCTGTAAACAAATCTCACCTATAAACCACAATAAAAATATCTTCAAACGACAGTAACTGTGCTGAAATAAATAATGTTTCTTTTGTCACATGTTGGCATTAATTGCTTTCTGAGAACTCAAGATTTTTAACAGCATTTGGCTTTTTGTGACCTCTAGGTACTTATATCTCTTCACTGCTTCAGTGACTTTGCATTATATGTAGTAGACACAAATACAATATTTAGGGCGATTTTTGGGTTGTGGTGTTGGGTTTTTTTCATCCTTTTCTCTATTCCATCCTCATATAGCTCAACTCTTGGCTAAGTTATTAGCAGAAAATACTTTGGAAAACACAAGTCTTTTATCTGACAGCTTACCATCATCACATCTTGGAATGTGAGACATACATCAGAGTTCCCTGGAGAAATGTGTCTTCTCCAGCAACCCTCCAGTAGAAACCTTTATTTGAAATAAAATTCTTATCCCAAAAGGGATTCCTTGGATTTATCTAGTGTTAGATAAAAAGATGTAGATAAGAGTTAGAAGGAAGAACCATACAAAGTTATTTGCTCTTACAAGAGTTTATTTAGTATCTGTTCCAAGAACCTAGATGGGCTGTACTTTAAATAGCGAGGTTAGTACAAAAAAGTTTGGAACATGTGCTAACAGTCAGAAGCTGGACAAGATCTGGAACCCAGGGGTTATGCGGACATGGTAAATAACAGGTGCTGTTGCAAAGAGCTTACAGTTTGAAAGATAACACATAACAGAAGAGTGAGGTAAACTATTGAGTTTAGACAGGAAAATCGGTAACAAAAATAAATAGCATCCTTTATCCTGAACTGTAATGCATACAGATTGCATCAAGTTCCTTAGAACTGACCTTTTCCAGGTCTATCTCAGTGAATTCTTTTTTTCATGTATGTACTTTTAAGACAGTATCACTAGCATCAGCTGCTATGCATATACTTTTAGTTGAATATCGGGTTTCGTGTATATAAGACTACAAATGGAATCAGAAAAAAAAATACAGAAAAAGAAAACTAAATTTTCTACTTTGATTACATTACACCCCCCACCCCCCCAAAAAAAAACAACCCGGTTTTGAAGAGAAAGTGTATTAAGCCAGCTTAATTACCCTTTAGAACTTGCCAGAAATCACAACATAAAAATAATAGGCTGCCCTCATCCTGAGGGCATATGATAGGAAAGTCACATGCTCAATCTAATATTAGTGTTTAGATATGCTCCCAAAGGAACAGATTCTTTAAAGAAAACACACAGAATTGTTGTAGTACACATCGTACACCTCTGGGGCACAAATTGTAAGAAATCAGAGTTTCCAGTGTGACAGCTGTGAGTTAAGAAGTGGTGTGGATAGATAATATTTCTGGATAGAGCAGATGTAAAGCAGAGTGCAGATGCTCATCCTAATACCGAACACATGATATGCTGCTTTGGTACTGCTCAGAACTTTGCAAAAATTGAAACTGGCTCTGTTTGAAGACTAAAATGTTTTCAGAGGCTAAACTTTGACAATGTGCAGCCTGATAGCTGAGCATTTTCTAGCGTTGATATTACTGCCTAAAAGGTACCTCTTTTTCTACGAAGCCCAATATAATGTAGTAACAATATAGTGTAGTAACAATATAGTGTAGTAACAAATTGGCGCCACAAGATGGAGCTTCAACCCAGCTGTAATGGTACCTCCACGCATGCATTTTATTTTCACTTTTTTTTTTTAAATAGGAGCAACAATTTCATAGCATATTTAAAATTTATTAAAAAAATACAGCACCCAATTAATTAGAGTAATTCTGATGAATGATTTATGGAATGAAATTATAAGAATGTATTTTCCTGAATACATTCACAGTAATACATTAGGGATGTGTAGGAAGATAAAGCAATTTAAAAGCATTTGCGGTGAACAATGGATGGCCCAGCTTCATCATATTCCTGTTTGCTGATCCACATCTGCTGGAAGGTAGACAGGGAGGCAAGAATAGAGCCTCCAATCCAGACAGAGTACTTACGTTCAGGAGGAGCAATGATCTGTTTAAGAAACAAAAGCATTAAGTACAACCATCTACAGTGAATAAAATACATTTGTTATAAAAAATATTAAAGCAGTGATATTTGATATGAACAAAACCATTGTATCCTTGTGCTAGTGTCATCCCTAGCATTAGAGTTGGCCATTGCTACAAGCAGTAAAGTTAAAAAGTTGTTATTTAAGTCTGAGTCTAAATTCTCAATTTCTTTGCTGAGTCAGTCTGCTGAGTAGGAGTAGTGCATTTGTGTTTTCATGGTTGCATTTGAGAGAAGAAGAGATACTTGCTCTGGAAACATTTAATGATAGCACAGGACGGCTTGGAAAAATGAGTGACCTATGGAGCACTCTTATTGGTACAGCTGATAAAATGTTTGTAGAGCAAGGAATGGAAGATCTGAAGCAGCAAAAGGAAGACTGGCTCGTCAAAGGCTCTTCCTTTTCTGAACTTACAGGCCAGGGACAAAACCAGCATTTCCTCTATCCCATCTCCATCAGCTGAAAAAGGCCGAAGAAGCTCCCATATAGCCCCAGTGGAAAATTTAGCCTGCTGGATCCATACTGTTCTTTGACCCTCCTTAGGGCAGTTTGCAGAATTCACTGTGAATGAAGTAATGAGAGGAAGGAAGGCACTCTTCCTTTCATTAACAAAGTCATCAGGTGGTGATTATTTGGTAGAAGGCACAAACATGATTCAAAATATGGACAAAGCACTTACTTTGTGAAGTGTTGCTATGTTTCACAAGATTTTTGATGACTTTGTACATGCCAATGCAAATAGTCTACAAATGATTGCACCATACCTTGATCTTCATAGTGCTGGGAGCCAGAGCAGTTATTTCCTTCTGCATCCTGTCTGCAATACCCGGGTACATTGTAGTTCCTCCAGACAGTACGTTGTTGGCATAAAGATCCTTTCTGATGTCTATGTCACACTTCATGATGCTGTTGTAAGTGGTTTCATGAATGCCAGCAGATTCCATGCCTGATGAAGGCACAGAAGAACTCTGAGAAAGCAACTCCACATGGAGACTTCAAATTGCTAAGACAGAACTGACAACATGAACTTCAGTGTCTCTTTAGAAGGCATCAGTCTTCAGAGCTGTGGAAACCTGGAAAGTCATTCTGCAGCTGCCCAAATTACTTGCTAGTAGTTCCTTGGTGTGCAGCTCTCCTCTCCTCTCTCCTTTCCACACACAACTCCTCCTTCAAAAGAAAGCTGGGGGTGTGGAACAGTAAAGTTTCCACTAGACTTGCTGGCAATCTCAAATGTCCTAAGAAATCCTTATATGGTCTTGGAATCATTCGTGTTCTTTTTTTTTTTTTTTTAATTTTCTTTTTTTTTTTTTCTTGTTTATGTAATTAGCCAACCCAGAGACAGAATAGTCACAGTGTGTCCTAATGCCTCTAACTATGCAACTACTTCATCTATTTCTGAGCTGAAGTTCTGCCGATTGGGTTTCTGTGTGACCTCATTGAAAATTCACCTTCATGGCTGGATCAGACTTTTTAAAAAATAGAAGTAGTCTTGCCTGCCCCCCCCCCCCCCCCCCCCCCCCC
>JANRGW010023944.1:0-13369 GCA_024733675.1 Psilopsiagon aymara
TTGTGTTATACCTTAGTTATTGGACTGTTCTTATCTCAACCAGTGGGAGTTACATTCTTTTGATTCTTCTCCCCATTTCCCCCTTCCCCCCCTTTTGGAGCGGGGGGGGAAGAAGGAGGGGGAAGTGAGTGAACAAAACTGCTTGTTTTACAGCTCTTTTAGGAGGGGGAGGTGGGTTAACAAACTGCGTGGCTGATTTACAGCTTAAACCACGACAATGGGATATTTGAGGGGGCTCAGGGGAAGGCCAAAGACAGGGAAGGGGAGAGAAGGGTGAGGGAAGGATGAGGGTTGACCAGAGGTGGACAAACTTAGGACAAAAAAAGAAGTGGAATAAAGGGACCATTTCATGCAAGCAGTTTGCAGATCACTGCCTTTCTCTGGCTGTGACTCGCACCTGATCACTTCAGTCTGTGCAATCTGCTTATGAAATCCTTAAGTGTTTTGCTCTGTGTAACCTCATTCTGTGGTTACCTGATCACTAAGGTCTGAGCACCAGCAAGAAACCAGGCTTATAGACCTATGTGCCATCAACTGAAGGGACTGGGGTGTGTTTACACTTCCCCAGTGAATTTAGTCCTTTGGATGCACAGTTCACAAGATAATAGCAAGCGGTGTGTTTGGAAGTTGAATACTGAGTAAGGGGCCCAGGATTTAGATCTGGACACTAGACAGGCTGAGAAGCTGTACAGATATTGAGGTGACCCATAAATATGCATGTGCTTCTGAATGAGGACAGCATGGACCTGTGCTGTGCCTAATGAAACTCAGTCCTGGCCTTTTGGAGAGGAGGGAGGTAAATTGACTGCCTGTACATACGTTTTATGTGATTACTCCATAGTGTGCATGTGTCTGTCTGGGATACACACTCAGCCTTGCTACTAGCTTAACATGCAGACAGGGACATAAGCCAGGACAACCAGCATGCCCAGATGGGCTACAGCACCCAGCAGGTGCACGAGTCTGGGGAATTTGGCAGCTGCCCATAACTGAACTTAGGAGGAGAGTTTAAATTAACCTCTCTGATACAGTCAGAAGTATGGAGAAAGCAGGAATACCAGGTGAGCACCAGTACAATGAAGACGTTTGCCTGGAGCCCTAAGCATGTTAAATATCAACTAGAAATAAACCACATAATATTTTTGCTGTGGTCACATAATTTTTGAGAAGTCTGTGATACCTGACTCACACTTAGAAGCTGTTACACACAACTTATGACTGAAAAAAAAGAAAAAGAACTTTCCAAAGAAAAAGGATTTTCAAAGTCTGTTTTTATTTTCAGTTGTTTGCAAGTTTTTAAAAAAGATCTCTTGCAGCGTGGTTACAGTGTTATTTGATGTTTTTTATTGCATGTTGTCAAGTATGTAAGAGGTCTGCTTTAAGACTGCCAGTTCCAGTGCTGAGAGTGACTTACAGTAGCCTTTTGTTTCTAGGATAAAGCTGCAGTGTCTAAATGAAGGGTTTAAATTCTGTGGTTCAAAGTTAGTGCTTTTTCAGTGATCAAAACATTTTCCTCCCTAATTCAAATTTCACTTTATGAAGTATTTTAATGTTCCTTTAAAAATCATGTGCAAATGTTCACATGAACAGGTAGAAAGAGGAAAGAAGAACACACAGGCACAAATATATACTGCAATGATGATCTAAAAATACTTTATATTGAAAATTGAGCTCCATTTTCAGCTTGCAGCTTGCCTGTGCGCATCGTCTTCACCTACAAAAGCAAATAGACCTGATTGATACTGAGCAGGATGTTAAAATGGAGTCCAGTGTTTGGCAGGGACCTAAACAGAAAAAAAGCAAACCTTAATTTAAATAGAATTTTTAGAATTATATTTATAAAAATATATATTTTGTAAGTATAGATATAGAATTTATAGAATTAAATAGAATTTATAGAATTAAATAGAATTTATACAATTATATATGTAACTAGAATTTAGATAGATATTTAAATAGATCAGAATAAAAAAGACATTATAGTGTCTTTTAGACTAATAAGATCACATCTATCTTCTGGTTCTCTCCTACAAGGACACTGGAGAGCAAAAACGGTGCATGGATCAACTCTGGCCAGATGGATGAGAAAGCATTCACATCAAAACCAGCTTCAACCTGAGAGTTATAAAGTGACAGGCTTGCCATAGATGAAAAACTGTCATCCAAAGATGATATGGGACCTGGCTGCTTTGAGGGAAACAGAATCTAATACAGCCAATAAATTTTTCAGGATAGAAGTCTTCATTGGGTAAAATATGTTAATCCTTTTTGTTTCATTAGCAGTACTTGACAAATTTCTGTTTCTCTTTCACTGTAACAATGCTAGTTTCAAAATCTGACAGAATACAGGCAAATTTGGGGATTTGTAAATTTACCTCTGAAATATGGCTAACAGCAAGACTTTTGCACTTGTTGTTACTGATAGTGTAGATACAATAGAGTTTCTTGGTGTTGTATTATTAGGAAAAACTGTATGCAAGACACATTTTTCTTGCAACTGAACCCACATTTTTATATGTTGCCTTCTTTGAAATATAGACAGTATTTCTGGGTTATTCTGAGAGTGAGATTGGCCGAAATAGGAGTGAGGACATAATAACTGCGTATAAATGTAAACGTCTAAGAAATGCTGACTTACGCCATCCTGTTTTCAATAAAATATATGTATATGTATGAGCACAAGCACTAGATAAATGTTGGTTCAAAATCTAGTAAAATTCTAAAGGGAAAGAAGTGCTAAGCTTCTAAATGCAAATGACATTTGTAATAAAGATTCTGACTTATATCCTTTAATCTCTCCAATATAAAATTAACTTATAATCAGTACCATATTTGTAAGGATTTCTGCACACCTTTGATCATCTCCTGATTTCCCTTGACAGTTCCTTTGCAGTGCAGTAACTGATATGGATTTGTGTTTTTGCAAATGAACCATTTTTATTATAGGTATAATCAATACTACAGTAAATACTGTTAATACAGCCTAGACTAGCACAACCAAGACTAATTTTCAGTAGATGTTTTCAGCTGGTACAGTTTGGATTTGACTTAATCTAAGACTCTCTTTTTTTGACACCAGTCCTTGGTCCTTAAGTGCAGCAGTTGTGTTTGCAGTAGGTAGAATTATGGTTTTCTTTGTTTTTCTTTTTGTTTGCTTGTTTTTTTCAAAAAGGGAAGTATTAAGAATTCAGAATTTTAAGGTCAGAGGAGACATGGATGCATTCACTCTTTACCAATAACTGTAGTAAGAATCGGCTATCACAACCTGTTGCCAAGTTACTGCTTATCTACATGCTATTTGGTGATCTACAGAATGAAGAGCACTATTCCATTCCTTCTTCATTCATGCATCCACGAAAAGTAGGCTGTAACACTGACAGCAAACATATTTACTACAGCACAATTATTTATTCTATGTAGCTTGTTTCACTGTGCTCAAGACAGTATGAGTTACAGTTCAGAACACAGGTCTCTCTCTTTGAAATGGAAAGGGAATCTGTACTAGATACTTAAGTTTAGACAGGATGAATTTTAATTCAAGATTTTTGACAAAATCTGTTTGCCAAAATTGTTTTAGAAACCAAAATAGAGCCCAAAATATTCTGTCCTACAACCACTCTGATGAAATTATGAATTAAAATTAGTCACGCAATCCTTCTGTAAAGCCTAATAATTATTTCAAAGGCACAGTTCTAATGCACTCTTTTATAAAGCCTTTTTATCCTCAGGAATGTGAAGAAAATGGCTACACAATTTTGTGAGCAATATCCAATCCTGAATATAAGCTAATGGGATTTTTTCTTAATACAGTTTATTTTAATTTAGACAGAGATGTACAGTAGTGTTGAAAATTTTAAAATGCTGCTATAGAATGTTATTAACTTTGTCTGAACAATAGCCTCATCAGAGAGAAAGAGAAAATCCATTTCTTTCATAGAGGAGACCCATCCTGAACCTGTAGATACTTAACCAGACAGCTGCCTTGCAGTTTTACAGTTAAAACTAGAGAAGGAATCAATATATCATCCTTCAACTAAGTGCATTGTAGACATTTAGAATAATATATATTAAAGAAAAATATTATTCTTCCTAATTTCTATTAATGACATTCATTTTGGCAATAAAATAAGAATTGCAAAGCTTTCCACAAAGACAAAAATAAAGGATTGTGGTATACAATGAAAACATATTAGACAAAGTCCAGGTCACATATTTTTGACCTTATGAATTATTGTACCTGCAACACCCAGTATTCAAAAAGAGTCTTGTAATCAATCTTTATCAGACTAACTGCCAAGACCAAAAATCAATCCACCCAAGGGATGAACGTTGCTTTTTGCATGTGGTGCTTGATACTTTGAGTCATGGCATGTCATAAAGGTCTCAAAACTTAAAGAAAATAGGTCAGGTCAGAATCACAAACAGGGTGAACCTGGAAGAAAACATTATACCTTTAATAAAGAAGCAAATTAATACAGCCATTCCACTTAATTATGGATTTTTCATTTTTGTTTTTGTTAATAATACCTGGGTGGTAATTTTAAGGTGAGCAACTTACTTGGGAAATGCTTACTGTGAAATGCACCATACATTTTATGTGCACCTGATTGGGTATATCGTATAGCTGGGGAAAGTGGGTTTGGGGTTTTGGCTTTTTTTTTTGAAGGGATAGGGTCTGATCTGGCTGCAGCCTTGCTGCACTTCCATTTCTATATATTGTCGTTTAACCTTGAAGGCAGCTAAACACCAGAGTCATCGTCTCCCTCCCCTCCAGTGTAATGGAGAAGAGAATCCGAAAAAAAATAAAACTCACAGGCTAGGATAAAGACAGTTTAATAGGACAGAAAAGGAGGGGGGAAAAAAGAGCAAACGTCAAAACAAGTGATGCACAATGCATTTGCTCACCACTTAATGACCAATACTCAGCCTTCCCCAAGTAGTGATCAGAGTCTCCTGGCAAACTCACACATTTTATATACTGGGCACGATGTGTTGTGCTATGGAATACCCCTTTGGGTCAGGTGTCTTGTCTCTGCTTCCTCAAAGGTCCTTGTGCCTCTCCTCACTGGCTGAGTAAGAGACTGAAAAGTCCTTGATCAGGGTAAGCACTACTGAGCAATTACATCTATGTCTTATCAGCGTTATCTTGTACCAGCTACTAGAAAGAAAATTAACTTAAAATTATTATTAACTCGAAAGTTATTAACTTAAAATTAATCTTGGCTGAAACCAGGAGAGTACACTTCCAGTTTTCTTTTCGTATAAGAGAGTGAAGCATCCTTCAAAATCCCTGTCAGGCACAGATTCTTCAGATTCTTAGGGACCTTGAAAGAAAGGAAGGAAGGATTGTGTAAGTGGTTATACAGAGTACCTCTGAACAAAGAAAAAAACACTGTGTTTTTTTGTTCAATTGAGTGCTTGCTTATTCTTGCTGTCATTAAAAGCACAACTGTTCTACAAGAATCACATTGAGGAGGATCCTGTAATGTCTACTTTGCTGAAGATCTCCATGAGTTTCCTCTGCAAATCATGTAGCTAGGAACACAGCTAAGAAGTTGTGAAGCTTGATCTCTGACTGCATATTTGTTCTCATGGAGGACAACCTCTTCACCATTTTGCATTTGAGGCAAATATATCCAAGTCAGCATCCCCACTGGTATATTTCTTTGCTGAAATACCCAAACTCTTAGAAATCTCAGCTATGAATGAAGTGTTATGTTGCCTTCTGATATTTCCTAAATCTGTCAATATAAGAAGAAAACAAATTCATGATGCTCAAGAGGGCTTCATCTCTCTTCAAGCGTCAATGTCATGTCTCCATGTGTCAGACAATCTCCTTGGGCATGTGGATTAAACACTAAGTTGAAGGGTAAAATGTTTCTCTTATACATTATAGGCTGCAGCTGTACTTTGAAGAAAGCTGCCACCGCTAATAACAAACTTGGTGCTTGAAATCCATGAGCTAGTTCAAAGGCATACAGCAAACAATGGAAGAAAAAAATACTGGGATTTGATAAAGAAGCTTTCAAGACATGAAAAAAATGGGTCTAAATTAAAAAAATAGCCTAAAGTAACTCACAACATAGGTAAAAATGCTCTCCCTTGAGGAGTCTGTGATGAACTCAGACAGATTGGCATGTCTTGTCTACAGGCAAACAATAGGTGCTATGGTATGAAACTACTAGTAACCTCATTGATACACTACTGAACCTTGTACTGGACTTGTATAACTGTTTATTCATACATGTAGTGAGAGATAGATATAGATTAACACATTAAATTTGGGTTATGGTCCCCTGCACAGTAAGTGAAGCCATTATGTTTGTATTAACCCGTGTGCCATTTTCCCCTAATGTTTTTTCTTTTCTCCCATGGTGCGCATATTATTTTCTGTTTTAAGGTGAGCTTCTCACAGACTGGGAGAAGGTTGTTTTCCACAAACATTAGACAGCAGAAGTATTTTCTCAGGTGGCACCAGGAAGTAATCTGAACACAAAAAAGAAACCATTTTACCCAAACTGTAGTCAGAATTTATTTTATCAGATTTCCTTAATAATAACAAAGTTTTTACTATAAATTCATGTTTGTTTAATATAAAGCCATCTATTCCAGCTGCCAGAGGTATTGGCAAGGAGTTCTGATGGGCTGCCATTTTGCTGGGGTTCCAATATCACATTTTGATGAACCTTGGCCTGTCTCCCATTTGTTTTCTAGCATGCATAAAATTGGAGGTAAGCTTTGGATGTATTCAGAAGAGTAGGACAAATAAGAAGTAAACGGAGATAAAAAAATATTCTAAAAAAATGAAGGCACAGAACTGACAAAGCATGAAACCCCAGGGAATAAAACAGAGTAATAACAAGAAGAAATAGAATGCAACTTCAAAGACCACCTCCTGAGTGCCCACTCTACAACAGCTGGAAAAATTTAATAGTCAAGGGAATTGGTGCAAAATTTGACAAATATCAAGGCCACCCATTCAGTAGTATATATGCATGTTACATAAAAGTTTTCCCGTATATAGTAAAGGACAAGAGACAATAAAATGGCAAGGAACTTAGAAAGCTAAGAGCCACATTATGTCTTTTTTCTACAGTCAACAGAACAACCAGGTCTTCATCTAAATGGAGACATCACTAGGTCTTCAAATCTGGAAATTCAGTGAGTATTTTGTTTATTAACATTTATAGCATCTTAGGCTTTATTTCTATTTCAAAAGGAAAAAGAATACTGATTTTCATTGGGAATTTAAAAATGCATCTTTTAAATCTTGATATATAAATATATTGAGTTATCTTCCCTCTTCAGGCATGTATTTTAATATTGTATGAAATTAGACTATCACTTAAAAAAAAAAGTGTGCTGCAATGTATTTAGACACTTAATTGTGCCATCAGTACATATGATAAATAAAGAGCTAATGCTTGTAGTGATGAATAAAGTGCAAAAATTTCTGAATTAAATTAACAGTTTCACCGTCTGAGTAGTCCCTTTGTGCTCTTGCAGCAGAAAATACATTTCCAACTGACAGACGGGTTAGGAACCAGGTCTTACGAGTTTTATTCTGTGAGTTGCCTCAATTTGGGTTTTGGGTTTTGTTTGCTTTGGTTTTTTCCCCAAGAAAACAAACATATCATTTTGTAAAGTGATTTGTTGCCATTAAAGCTACAGTTCTGTCTTTGAAGGCTACATCCAAATTTCCTCAGGCCGGCAATGTCACAATGTACTTCATTTTTAGCAATGTTAGTTTAATTTTAAAGAGGTGTCCTTTAGCTGCTCTTATGAATTTCTTGTGCTGCTTAAATAATCTAATTTGCCAGTATTGGGAAATTTCTTCAGTAGAAAGGCTTTTCTTAATTTGATTCAGTACTGATATGTCAACTTTAGTTTTAATTCTGCTTCTCAAACATGATAAAAAGAAAACTCTTAAATAACCCCAGGTACTTAGCACATATTAATGAAACTTCTCCTCCTTCCCTGTGGGGACAGATTTAATATGTATTACTTTACTGACACTGCCATGTGCAATAAGTATACTGTCCACTTTTTCTGAGCCACAACAGAGTTCAAAAGCTGTTCAGACAATTCCCAGTGTCACATTACTAGTCATCACCCTTATTTTATTTGGATTACAAATATTTTCTCGATTCAAACTGCAGAAATTAATGCAGGCTGAACATAAATGGTTAAACTTGATGCAATACCTCTATTTAAGTAGTATATTCAAAATTGACATTTTTTTTCTTTCCTACCAGTTACAGTTAAGTGATTATTATAAAGTTTCCACCAAATTAAGTAATATGCAATGAATTTACAAGTATAGCACCTGACAGCACCACATACTATTACATTTTACATTACTTCGAATAAAAAAAAACTTTTTTCTGAGTTTTTGCTAACTGAACTACATGGTTCAAATTTTTGATTCCTAAGATGCACCTCAGGATGAGACATTGGAAAATTTTCAGTGTTATCTGTGTGCATATATGTGTTTTCAGAGAGAACAGACAAACAAATTCCCCCCAAAACTAAAATGAGGCATCTTAAAATGGGCATGGTGAAGATCACTTTTAGAAGTGGTTAGATTTCTTACTTGCAATAGAGAGAAATTGAAATTTGGCATTCTGGTGTTCTTTAACAACCTATGCGATTCTCACTTTTGTGGAATGGAGATCTGATCTGCATCAGACAACTAAAAGGTATTTGGAGATAGCTTGAACAAGTGTTTTCCTCCTTTCTGTGCAGAAAGTGCTCTCAGGAATTTTATTCTTAACTTTTTCATCAGCATCTGTAAAAGGCTCTGCCTTAAAAGGCTGTATAAGAGATTCCTCTTTATAAGTTAAAAACAAATGAGTTTCGCAACTCTTCTCCATTTTTGTCTCTAGCTCACTTCAGATTACATGTCTGTTTCAGTCATACTGAGAAACAGCCTTAAATCTTTGTTCCATGTTTAAATCTATTATCTGTACTAAGACAGACAGGAAATCTAGTGTCCCACAGTGCTCTACATTTTGTGTAGCTGTTGCACATTTAGATGATGGCCACATGTTGGCAGTTTGAAGCCTAGGAAGTGTGCTTCTAATTCCGTTAATATTAATCCCACTATGGAATGCCTGTCACTTAATAGTAACCATAGTCCTAATCTTGCTCCATAGCTTGTCAATGGCTTTTTCAATTTCTTGCTCTGTAAAATGCATGAAAATTCCTTCTCAGTCCTGGCTGACACTCACCAGGTCAAGGTGAGATACGTTAACCAAAAAAGTTCAGTTCAGGTTTTATCATTGACACTGGGCATCTGTCAGCTGTTATATCTTCCTTCTAGAAGAGCATCCTTGCCTCAGTCATAATTTCCTAGGGATATTTTTAAATAAGAAAACTATTACTAAAGCAGTAGCATTTGAATGTTGGCTTTGATTGTAGATAGAAGCAGTGTACACCAGGGGACAGAACTGAACCCAATAATGTTTAATGTCTTCATTGCTGATCTGGATAACAGGACAGAGTGTACCTTCAGCAAGTTTTCAGATGACATAAAACTAGGAGAAGTGGCTGATATGCCAGAGGCCATACTGCTACCCAGAGGGCCTTAAATTCTTTCTCATTGTTGTAGGTAGAATCTTCTTTCTTATTATCTTTTTATTCTATTTATTTTATTTTATTTTATTTGCTTTAAGTCATATCCAATACTAGTTTACTGATTTTGTGTTTTAGGTTTTAGGTTTTGCTGGTTTAGCTTTCTATGAGCAGCTCCAAACATTAATAAAGAACATCCTAAAATGTTTTTCTGTTTACAAATTTGGGTAAATTCCTTTTACTCAGGGAGTTTCCCACTTTTCTTGAGGCATATATATATTCTGAGCAGGCTCTGTTATAAAGGAATTCACTGGCAAAACTGTAGTAATAGAAAAACCTAGGGTAAAATCATGATCTGCTTAGGAATTTTCAATGAATTGAAGAAGAGAGAAAATAAAAACAGAGGATAAACTAACAGTTGTATGAGATTCAAATCTCAGCACTGCTAATGAAAAATATAATATATGGTTACTATCCTCAAATGGGACTCTGCAGAGTAAGCTATTAAACTAGAAATGTGTCCTGTTGTTAACAATGATACATTCCAGGGCTTTGCTTGTGTTTTTCTCCCTTCAGTTTGCAAGGTTATTTAATTCATTGGTCTATAGAGATTCAGAATTTGCTCTTCTGCAGGATATTAATTCAAAATTAGATTATCAGAGACTAAAGCAGTATAGTTTCACAGCTGCTGCAACGGTACAGAGCAGAAGTACTAATGAACTAGCCTGTCACAGGTTTAAGGGAATACATGACAGTTTGGACAGTATGACCTAAATTAATTTCACTGACTATGAAAGCATGAATTGCTAGCCAAAAGTCTGTGTGCCTTCTATATTTAATAAGGAAAATCTCTGGATTCCTCTCATGTGTCAGAAATGGTCAAATACAACATGAATAATGTTCTTTTTATTAAAAATAGAGCAGTTTTCTATTTACTTGTAAAACATGCCTATGAAGCCTTGTTTCCTGAACAGCAGGGAAGCAATGTATTCTAATCCAGCCACTTTTCCCAAATTTTAGCTAAAACTTCAATAGAATTTAAAAATGCCCTTCACTAAATGCTTGAAAAAAAAGCTTATTACTCGATCTCTGGCTAAACTTCTGAAGGGTAATCCCTTAAGATTTGTTCTTTTTGGTCCTCTTTTTACTACCCTTTAAAATAAAAATAGCAGAATGTTTCTTGAAGATCTGTACTTGGAGACCATATTCCATGATGGTGATTAATACTGAATCACACAATAATTCAGTTTGGAAGAGATCTCTGGAGAACATCCTGTTCAATCCCCACTCAAACCTGGACCGACTACGTCAGTATTAGATACAGTTCTTCTCCAGTTGGGTTTTGAAAATTTCAAAAAATGGAGATTCCTCAGACAATTTGGTCCAGTATTTGACTTCCCTTACTATGAAAGATGGGTTTTACTACATCTAATCAGAATTTCTTATGCTACGTCTTGTGCTTGTTGCCTCTTTTCTATGCATCTCAGAGGCGAGTCCAGCTCTGTTTTCTGTACAACCTCTCACTGGGTAATGAAGGACAGCAGTACGTTCCTACTCTCTCAGATTTATCATGTCTGGCCCATGCAGAACCTTGGAATTATTCTAGCTCTGGAGCTGAATTTTATATTTTTCTAAAATTTAGATTATTCTCAAACTGTTTCTACAGACTGCCAGAGTTCAGTTGAATAATGACTGCTACTTCCACTATATCCAACCAGTCTCAAGATTTTTACTGCTCACGGTTTTTCTGTAGGTACATTCTATCCCCTTGTTCATGTCATTAATAAAGGCATCAAAGAGTATTACCTGATAGACTTTGTGCTGCATTGCAACAACCAGGGCTCCATCTACTGTATAGTTCACCTATCCAAATCACAATGCACCATTAAGTCAAAGAGCATCCTGTTTTCCCTTCATTCACAGTCAACTTGTCAGAGAAAGCTATTAGTTCTGTCAGACTTTTGTTTGCCAGATAGCGTGACTACAAGAAATCTGTGTGGGATACTCCTAGTCGCCTTCTTGTCTTTCATCACTGATGCTTACTATATTTTCTCCTCCTCATTATTTAGGCCAAATATCATGTATATGTTCAGCCAATAAGCAGACATTTCGAAACTGTTCCCCAAAAATTCACAATTGTTTTTGTTTTGCAGCCTCATGGGATAAGGGCAATTAATCAGTTTTGGTCAAATTCTTTGTGCTTGTTTTCAAAGCCTCTTTATGCATATGAATATAAAATAATAAATCCACAAGACCCTACCTCAGTGTATAATTTGAATAACAAGCAAAATATATAAAAAGAGACTCACTTTATATGAATTCAAAATAATCCTTTGAATCTATAAGGTTTTTCAAATTGTATTTGCATTTCCCATAATGAGAAATCTTAAACTATTCTGATTAATAAGGAAGACACTTTAGAAATCAAAAGGTGTCCTGGGTTCAGCAGTAACAGTCATTTTTCTCCTTCTTAGTAAGTGGTGCAGTGCAGCGTTTTCAACTTTTGGCATTGGAAAAGCTCTGGTAACACTGATGTTTATAGTTACGGATTAGGATGTTTGGTTTAACCAAGGACTTTCTGAGCCTCATGCTGTGCCAGGGAGGAGGGAAAGCTGTGAGGAAGCAGAAACAGGACACCTGATCCAAACTGACCAAAGAGGTATTGTATACCACAGCAAGCATGCCCAGGATGGAAAAAACTGGAGGCAGGAACCCATAAGAGTTCAGTTCGTGGCTACATTGGGCTTGGTATCATGCGGTGAGCAGCTGTATTCTCTTTTCTTGTATTTCTCTTGTCCTTATTATTATTGGTGGTAGCAGTAGCGGTTTGTGTTATACCTTAGTTACTAAACTGCTCTTATCTCAACCTGTGGGAGTTGCATTCTCTCAGTTCTCCTCCCCATCCCTCCGGGAGCTGGGAGGAAGAAAGAGGGGGGGAGTGAGTGAGCAAACTGCGTAATTTAAGGCTTAAACCATAACAAAAGATATTACTGGGAGCAGCTTTAAGCACTCTGCATGAGGATTTGCTGCTAAACCATGCACAAGGCAGAATATAATCCATGAAGTAGTTAGGAATAAGTTAAATTTAACTTATCTACCTCATTCACAATTTTCTGTGCAAGTGAATGAGGCAGGAGTCTTGTGAAAATAAAATCATGATAATGCAATTAAAGTTTTTATAGTAAATATATGTTAGGGATAAAAGTATCATCAGGCATATATAACTGATATTCCTTGATATTGCTACCTTGTTTCTTTATGCAGGGTAAATTGCAGAGTTCAAATAACATAGCTATCTTTCTATTCACTATTCTTTCTCTCTTGCTCATTTCTGCCTTTCCTATAGTTCATGTTCCTGCGACTGGATTCATAAATAGATGTCTGCACCTTGCGGTGCCCTACTCACCAAGATGATAAAACAGATTCAAAAAGTGAAAGGACAATAGGGAACATTCAGTAATTCTGTCTGACCTCCTGGGAGTGCCTGTGATATATAGATATCTCAAGGACATAGAATTTGACGTGTGATTTGTCCAGTCTATATATTTTAAAAATACATCTAGTTATTGGAAAATCAAAGTATATGAAGATGTAATATCTTTTTTCATATTTTTTTACAATTTTTTTGTTGTTGTTGTTTTGCTGCTTTTTTTAAATCGTTTACTTTAATATTTAAATATGTTCAGTATAAACTTTCAATACTTACCTCCCTTTCCCTGTGTCATGGGTTCAGCAGTAGCAGTCATTTTTCTCCTTCTTGGTAGCTGGTGCAGCACTGTGGTTTTGACTTGTGGCC
>JANRGW010023946.1:0-43199 GCA_024733675.1 Psilopsiagon aymara
CTGAACAGCCCCAACTTTCTCATCCTATCTTCATACGGGAGGTGCTCCAGTCCCCTGATCATCCTCATGGCCCTCTTTTGGACTTGCTCCAACAGTTGCATGTCCTTTTAATGTTGAGGACACCAGAACTGCACACTAAGGAAATCCAGCGTAATCCTGAAGACTTCAATAGGATATCTTGTTTATGGATAGTGTATGTTTGTCTTGATGTTCTTATATGCTTAAACTCAAGATGTGAGTAATTTCATTTTCCATTGCAAATGATGAATACCAAAACTTTGGTATGTATAAAAATTACACTGGATAAATAAATCTGATTTAGAACTTTGCATGCATTCCATCCAAAATTTCCTGTTTGTAAAAGCATGAATGTAAAAAAATGGCATAAAACCCAATTTGGATAAAAACAAAAGAGGTGACTACCTGATCTTCCATTTCTGTAAATATAACCATGAACTAGACCTAATTTGTTTCCTAGAAGGCACATGCATTTGTTTCATATAAGAGTACATAAATTACTGTAACCAATATTTCTGACATGGACTTATTCAAGTAAGTTCCACTGCTACCAACAAAATCACTGGAAGTCTTTATATATGAATAATCAGCAAAACTAATGAGATGTTATTTACTATTGCAAAACCTGAAGGAAACAAAGTATATGATTACTACATATTTTAGAGGACTTATCAAATCTCTGTGCTGATTTCATAGGCTAGGCTTTTCAAAAAAAGTCATTCTGAGCTCTCAACTTACATGTATTCTGAATGAGTTAATAATTAAACAAATTAAATAAAGGAGCATGTATATTTCCCATTTACCAAATCATATGCAGATTGATATAAGAACATAAGAATGCCCATATGGAGTCAGACCACACCTCTGTCAAGGCTAGGATTCTCTCTTCAGCACTTGCCAGTACCAGATGCCTAATGAAAGTACATGAGAGCAGGACAAGTAGATATGGATATTTTGCGTTGGGATATTCTGCAGAATACTTTCCAGCCATCTGTGGCTCAGGTAGTTGCTGAACTGCAGAAATGTTGTCTGCATTTAATTGTCCTAAGCAGATTTTCCTATCACAAATTTGTCTGAAACCATGCAAACTTTTCCATCTGCAATATCTTATAGCAAGTCATGTCGTAACTTAATTGTGCATTCTTTGCAGAGGCGCCTCTTTGTTCTGTGTTCTAGGCCTGCCACCTGCTAATTTTATCTATTGTAACTTTTTTTTTTTTTTTTTTTTTTTTTTTTTTTTAAGACAGAGTGAGCAGTCGTTCACTAATTGACCCTCCTCATACTACTCATGATTTCACTGATCTTTCTACAGCCTTTCAGGCTAAGGGATGCTAGTCCATTTGATCATGTCTTTTTCCTGTACAGAAGCTGTTCCACACCTTTAATTATCCTTTGCACCTTCCTTTGTATAATTTCTCAAGGTGGAGGATGAAGACAGAAAGGAAATGTTCTTAAGATGTGGATGCTGTCTATTATTTCTTCTCTGTTCTTTTCTAATAATCCCTTACATTTACTTTGAGTTTTTGACTATTTTTTAAAAGAATTAAACTTTGTATTGTAATACATTGCTGAGGGTAACTGTCATTTCAGAAATAGCTACTGCATAAGGAAAATTAGGGACTCCCTCCCCCTAATGCCTCAATTTACATTTGTTTACTTCAGCTTTATTTGGTTTTCATCTTCTGACCTTTTGTTATATGAGAAACTTCTGAAGTCTTCACAGCAGAATCTCACATGTTCTGTCTTGAATTTCTTTAGTGACCTCAGCAAAGTTGTTACCCTAGTTTTTATCTATCTAAGAATGTGCCTTTATTTTCTTTAAACGCCTTTGGTGAGACACTGCATCAAATACTCTTGGAATATGTTCTGCTTTATGCAGTTTCCTGTCATCCTATCTTATAAAGTATGAGAACGTGGGTGTAATATAGAACTTGAGTATTCAAACTTTGCTAAGTGACTGAAGACATTACCAAATTTGATTCAACTTACAAATTGTATGAATGAGAAAAATTGCAAAATAGTGACTTGCTGTTTTCCTTGTATTACAAGTTAGTTGCTTTTTGCTTAGCACCTGACAATAGATTATGCATTGCTACCAAGCTCACAGGCTTGTATTTTGTATATTATTATTAAAAATTAAAAAGAAGCTTTTTTATTTCTTGTAGATATACCTAATCTTGATTATATATTCTTATTAACCTCTTAAAACAAGAAACACAAAATGATGAAACAGTGTTCAAGGGCTGTCATTTTCCTCCATACGTACATAGATTAAATTTACTGTATGTAGGTGATGTTCAGCTCCACTGCTGACCTACCCTGTGAGGCATTCCCATTGGAATGTTAACTCTATAAATGGATTTATACTGATATAAAAATTGTACAAAACCACTTGCAAAGTGTACAATTACCTAGTTAACTTACAGAGATTAAGATAAATGTATATTTTAAGAGTGTTAGATACTATTATAGCTAAATAACTGTAGTTATGCATTTACATCATAGTACATTTGAGATAGCCTGGAAGAAACTTTACACTTACATGGTTTGAGGCAGCCAGTGCATTAATGAAAATGTGTTAAGATATTTTATATTTACCTGGAAAAACAGTGTTTATGCAGGCTGTTACTTTGGAAAAAAAACCTCAAAATATTTAAAAAGCTTTTATGAAAAGGTTATAAACCCCAGAATAGTTTGGCCATATCAAATCAAACTGACGTTATCCTAAAGAACTAGGAAAACTCTCACAGCTCCTTTGATTTAGCCCAATTATAGCCAGTCTCACCTTGAATGATTCCAGACTCCATTTATCACATTTTCAAATGCCTGTCTGTCAGTGCCTCTCACACTTTCAAATGTACAGTCTGCTTGTTTGTATGAAGCTTTCAGTGTGTGATTTGCACCAGATTTATGTTTAAAACTTCACCTCTCCGTTCATGTGTCAAATCCTAAATTAAGTCCCTTGGTTGCTTCATGGTAACTTGTTCATGTAGCCACATTGTACATCAGCTAAGACAGTTTCTTCCTTCTTAAATGTCTCAGCCAGACTTTTGGTTCCTTCCACAAACTGCTTCTCCAAACTCTGTGCATGAGTCCCCAGGTACATGTGACACCCAGTTTGACCAATCTGTCCTCAGAACAGAAAGGTGCCAAAGCTTCACCAGCATTTTATCCTTTGTTAAGGAAATATTGGATATGTGCCCAGATGGTCTTTTTTGTTTATGAATATAAACAGAGTTTATAGGTAGTGTGATAAGAATGACAAAGCTGATTGTAATGGCAGAAAATACACTAGCGAAAGTAGACCATGTAACTTGTGCCTGATGAGGTGAGAATATTTCCACCAGTTATAAATTCATGTTTGAAACTTTTAGCATTGAGAGTTTTATCTCAGTATAAATTGACTATGATGTATTTACTCTGAATTTACACCAGGTTATGTAAGATTTTAATTTGGTTCAGTATTTTAACTCACACATCAGAGACAGGTTGCTTCCAACAATTAATTTAAATTCTGTGCTTATTCTGTTTCGCTTTCCATTCCAATCTCCCACTCTGGCATGTCACAAAGAAGTCACAGTTCTCTTATACTGAACTAAATGTTCTGTTTCTACTCAGCACAGAGCTACCACAGAGTAGGTGTGGGCAAAATGGCTGACATTTTCCTCCTGCAGAGCCCTTAAAGCCATGCTGGCACTCTTATCAGCTATTCTTTGACAGAAAATGTAAAGGGGAATTTTCAAAATGTCGTTAACTGTATGGAAAACAGTAGCAGTAGTGGTAGAATAGCAGACAATGTTTTGAAAACTTTGAGACTTCTCTTCGCGAGCTGAAGTACTAGCTTGCACCAGAAGACAAGAGCTAGCTCATGCCATTAAATATTGCTTCTTTTCTTTCATGATAATTACTAAAAACCTGTGAATCTGTTTAATAATATATCACTTATTTAAAAAGAGCTGATATATTTATGCAAGTCAAATACAAAGAAGGGGTCATTAGGTGGCCCAGTAACATTAGTGAATGTGATGCATAATGCTATGGAAGTGTGGTGCATTTGTTTCCTGTGTCTGAAAGTCATATTCGTTTTGTTTTCTGATCTGGTGAAGTTGTTAAAGGACAAGCACACTGTGTTGTCTTAGTGAGGCATTACTCATGTTTTCTTGCTTCAATTAATCTGATCTAAAACTAATACTAGACAATGTATAGATATGGTTGATATTCTCTATTTGGAAAACTGTAAGAAAAAACTTTTGATAAGAAATATAAATGCATCTTAAAAGAATTAGAATAAGGAACAGGCTGACTGATGTAACAATCATACATCATTTTTCCTGTGAGACAGTTGGCTTTTGCCGTGCAGTTAACTTAATGCAGTTTAAGCCTTGAAGTACCTTTCTGAATTTAACAGTCCTTCATCCTGAAGTCATGTGAGAAGCACCTTACATTTACGAACATGAAGCACAGTCTAAGCCTTTCAGAATTACACAAAATCCTGCAAAAGTTTTAGAAACTAGAAGAAAAAGCCCCAGTTCTCAATATAAATTCAATTGTTTGTTATAATATATCTGTCTCAAGATCTTGAAGAACCTGAGTTTCAGTTTTATTTGGTTTGTATCCAGTTAAAACTTTTGATGTCCAGTGATAAATCAGTGGCTATTTTTGACTCAGATAAGGATTTTCAATTTGTTTGAAGAAAATAAAAAATATTTGAAATGAGAGGCACGGTACACATGATACTTAAGGAAATCAATTTTTACCTACACACAATGACAAAGGTGGTCTGGGCTTAAAATTATAAAGAAGAGTAAATGAACTGGACTATAAACCATGGGGTTGAGAGGGAAAATAATTCTGACAAATTTTGGAAAGCTCCCACTGTCCTACAGCTGAACTGTTTGGCAGAAAGAACCTCGTATACCAGCTTTTCTCCTCTAATCTCCATTTATTCATTTATTATATGCGTGCCTCTAGAACAAATAACTGTGCAGCCTTATAAAATGGAAGTAAATGTCACATCTAAATGCATTGTTAGTATGTTAAATCCTCATTTTTAGAAGGGTCCATAGCACACATTTAAGTCTGAGGTAATTTTTTTCTATAGATGTGAGTTTTACCTTGAAAAGACTACGCACATCTTGGATAAACAAAGTTTCCCAATATAGTAGAAATAATTTGCTCCACATGCAATTAATGACTTGAAATGTATGCAGTTTGTTACCCTGAAAGCAAACAGAAGTGACAATAGCAATGGGAGCGGCTGAGTTCCCTTTTGCTTTTAAGGCAGGAGAGCTGTGATAAGCCTTCTCAGCAGCTGAGGTAAAACCTAATAAATAGCAGTGTGGCTGTCCAGGAAAGGTAGGCAGGGTAAAAATGGGGGAAAAAAAAAGGACTATTTATACTGAACTTGTGCAGAGGAGCCTGAGTGCAGCTCACCCTGCAACCCAACACTGCTCCCAGTCCACACAGGTTCCTGGGGCTGCAAGAGATGGTGAAGGAATAAGACTATTTACAGCATCCAGAAGTTTCCTTTCCATCTAGCACTCTGGATGGTTTTCCTGTGGCAATCCTAGATATGCATTTTGCATGGAATTAGAAATTATGAGGTCCAGCTTAATGAGAAAGTTAGAGAAAACAACATTTAATTGAACACTTAGTTCTAGCAAAGAGAAATGCAAAGTAAAGTTTCTTCTTTTTTGTTTTGAAATTGTCTTATTTAAAATTCTTCCAATTTTATACATACATTCCCAAAAAATTCCAAATGAAAAAAAAAAAAAAAAAACCAAACAGAAATTCTGCATGTAGAAAAAAAAATTAGGATTCATTCTAAAAACTAGTGTTTGTGTTATATTGTTTCCAAGTCTGTCATAAAGTGGAATTTCTGTGTCACATGTTGCGCTTTGGGGAATTTAACCACCTCAAACAAGTGAATGGTTTGTTATTCTGATGTCTTAGAAGAAATCACATGTCTTAGAAGAAAGACATCCAGTCTTTTGACTGGATTATTGACAATAATCAATGTGCATGAATCGAAGTTTGCAAGCTTTGGGCTCTGAAGTAAGCTGATTAACTACTGATGCTGCCCACCCTTCACAACTTTAAAGTAATTTGAAAGTGGTGACCGCAAGTGATCTGCATTTTTCTAACTGGAAACTTCAATATAATGTGATCACATGAGAGGAATTTAACAGTTTCTATAATCCACAAGTCTCATTGCTGTTTGATAACCTTGTTTAATTACTTGTTTAATCTTTTCATAATCTAACTTCCTTAATGAATGTGTGTATTGTGTTTTGAATTAAAGAAAAAATAGAAGGAATAGGAAATAATTGCTAGTTACCCAGTTCTGAGTATCTATTGCATTCATTTTACTACCAAAGAAATTTTAATTATTTACCTTAAGAGTAATAGTCATTATTATTTGTAAATACATCTTTAACCCTGTGAGTCTGAAGTAAATGTAAAAACATCTCTGAGGAGATGTACTGCCTGTTTTGTGTCTATAAATAATGGGTTCAGCTGGAAGCTGTGGAAGACCTATCTAACATCTAAGCTAACTCTAGTCAAGTAAATGGGAATTTTTCTACTGATTCCCATGGGCTTTTGACAGTCCCTAAATCCTTACAACTCAGGAGGAGAATAAAATAGTATGAAGTGGTTTCCACAAATATTGCTTTAACAGAGCTTCAAGATTTCTTTTTTAAACTCAGCTTTGGTGAGGAAAGGGAGGAGAACAAGTAGCATCTGCATGGAGAGCAAGTTGGCAAGAATTCCAGTCTGCCACTTTCCAAATTGTTTTAGAAATGTTTGGCACGTCTCTGTCACAAATTACAGCTGATTATAATTTCACAGTATGTGCAAGCAGATGGAGGAGATGAATTGGGGAAAAGTTTCACCCCAGACAAATTAATTATTAGTAAGTATTTTCAGAGCAGAAGTTAAATATTAAAACTATGGTTTGAAATAAAGAATTATGGGATATTGAAGTAATCTATAACTTTGACTCAGACATTTTATGAACAATTTGACAACTGGACGGAATAATTTATAATCTTCATAGATGAAAATATAGCTCATACTAAAAGAGAATATATTTTAGAAATCCTTAAGTAGTCTTTTTTTTCAAGTTATCTGTTAAATAAACAAGTTTATGAGCAGTTAAAACCAGAAAACATTCTTACCAGAGGTAACTTATGGAAATACTTCAAACTCTTTTTTCCTCATGGGAAAATACCAATATTTAGCAGAAAGCTTCAGAAATCTAGATTCGCATTCAGTCAATTTTGCATGCAATTCATATTCCAGTGCTTAAACTGTTACCTGTTATCTACCTATACTTTTAAAAGCCAGGATGAAGACACTAGAAAGGGAAACGTTTGAAATGAGAAGAGGAGACAGCAGAAAAACAAGTCAAATGCTTCTGTTTGACAAAATAAGTGGCTAAGGAGTGGGTGACATCCTGCTCTTTCTCATCCGGGAACTTAGAATCCTGGAGCTGAAATACGCCCTCTTAAAAATGATGATCTAGATGATGCTGTCCCTGGTGCGCATTCTCTGGTGACCAATGATGCTCTTTCTGTAGTCCTAAGACTCAGTTGCTCCAGGTGGGTAAGAAAAGTGTAATCTTCTGTAGGAATACATGGAATTCAGCAGTTGGTAAAGTAAACTAATTTACCATTGCACATCCTATTGTTGTTCCTTAGGATTTTTTAAAGAGGAAGTTTACATTTTCAAGATTAAGTATTTGCAGTTACTATGCAGAGGTCAGAAGTGATTTAATAATATCTAAATGGATGTGGAATGAACAGGAAGTGAAAAGGAATGCATGTGAAAAAAATTGAATATAAAATCTTGAATGCCACGGCAAAAAAAAAAGACCATACTGTGCTTATCATTGTGTACATAGATTTATCACTACTCTAGTTCTTCTTATGATGAAATGCAGCTTTAAGTATTTTCATTAATTGAATATCTTTTCTTTTTTCAAGAGTTTGAGACAATCTGAACTATTTTACAAAGAAAAGTGCTTCTTTGCTATGCTTTCAATTTTCCCTAGAAAATCTTTTAATCAGCTGATAGTACTTATGTGGTGTAGTATTTGTAGGGAGTTGAACATGATGCATATTCAATGACTCTTTCCTTTGAACAGGAGCTTTACCGGATCTTTGAGCTTGTGTCAAAGGCTGGCTATGTTAAATATTTTAATTTTTTTTATAGGTCGATAGGAAGGTGGATATGTATTAAAGCAACCACAGTAATGCACCTTGCCAAGTTTTTTCAAATTAAAATCTTTACTGCTCCAGATGTTTAAATGTGAAAATGTTAAGAGACATCGACAGGCTCTAGAAAGAAGAAATTTTCTAAATAAGTTTGGCCTTTCTAATGCACAGAAAAATATTGGTTTTTCATAGCATTTAGCAAATTTGATCTTTATTTTAAAAGAGATCTGGGTAAAATAGATGAATTATTACTTAATGTTACATTTATATGCATTATGCTATATATGAGTCTAATTCCTTGTAATTTCAAGATTAGGCTATATTTCATATTTTTGCAATGTTGAACATGATAGGATCCTATATTTGGTCCAGGAATACTACTTTAATATATGTCTAATATACTTTCTGTCCTTTGAATGACAGTTTTCAGTGGTAACAACAAAGAATTTTTGTATGTGCTGAGGGAAAATTAAGATGTGCAAGGGAGTCATCTGGCTTGGTTTAACAAGGTAGCACTTGCCTTCTCTCCCATCCAGAGTGACTTGAGTAAGTTGTTTACTTCACATTGCAACCGCTAGGCATACACTTGTGGTCAGTAACTGTGTATAAGATGGTGAATGAGAGACTTCTGAGAAAAGCATGTAGTGACAGGATAAGGGGTACTGGCTTTAAACTTAAAGTGAGAAGATTTAGATTAGATATTAAGGAAAAAATCTTCAGTATGAGACTGGTGAAGCACTGCCATGGGTTGCCCAGGGAGGATATGGCTGCCTCATCCCTGGCAGTGTTCAAAACCAGTTGGATGCGACTTGGAGCCACCTGATCTGTTGGAAGGTGCTCCTGCCTGTGACAGTGTGGTTGGAACTGGATGAGTTTCAAAGTCCCTTCCAACCCAAACCATTCCATGTTTGCATGAAATTTGCTGTGTTACTGGTACTCATCCTGCCATACCTTAAAACTCAGTTTCATGGAAGCCTGTAAATATGGAACAAGTATGCTTCAGAGTTTCAACTAGGTTCAGTTTTGCTTTGGTCCTTCAGGACTTAAACCATTGTGGTGGGAAAGGTTAGTCTCGGCAACTACTGACAGGCTAAAATCCTGCTGATATATTTGTCAGTGTCCTGCACACCTCAGCTCAGTCATTTCACCCAACATTCAATCAGCATGAGCTTTCCGAGCTTTGAAAAATACAGCTGAGCTGTCTGTATAATATGAATTTAGTAAATGGCAGTAATGAAGTAACAATTTGCCAATTATTTTTTTATTTTTACACAGTTTCAAGTTATTCAATATCACAATGGCTATGATTAATGTGTTACCATGTATAAACTCTGGCGTATGGGTGAAGACAATTAAAGTTGTTTACAGTGGAACATACCATATCCTTCTTCATCTTTTATTATGCTACATACTTTTAGTCAGACCTGCAAACACTTTAGTAACTGTGTACATAAAATAAACAATACCATGACCCACCATGATAGACATCTGATTAGTATAATAAAGCAGACTTTTACACTGAGTCCCCCACACCTACATCTAAAAATCAGTTACTGCAGAAGATATTGATTAGGCTTATATTACTCTTCCCATATATTAGCATAACAAAATAAATTAAAAATGAGATATAAGAAATGTGTAAGAACAGAAGACAAGCATTTTATTAGTATTCCTTTCTTATCATTATTCAGAAATACATTACTGAGGTGTACGTGCACATGTAAAACATGTACTTCAGTGTTCGTGCATATATATATATCACAACAGGTGTCTAATTTTATCTGTATCTGTGCTCAGTTGCTCTTTATGATTTCTCAGTAATTGTCCAGCAAATAGAAAAGTATTAATAGTGCAACATATAAGTAATTAAAATTAAGTTCTTCAGTTAATAGGACTACCTGCATACTGGGTTTTTTTTGCCAACATTATCTTATGTTGAGAACAACTTTAATTAACACTTCATAAAGCAAACCAGGCTCTTACAATGAATTAATTTACTATACACAAAGGCCACATGTTTAAGAGGTCTCCACTGTATGTAAATTTGCTATGAACTATGAGCTGGATCTGCTAAATACTACAGATTTCGTACGTAGTGGAAATAAAGATGCAAATCACATAAAAATAAATTCAAATCTTTGCTACAAACACCCTGGAGAAAACTTTAACAAATCATAACTGTCAAAGGTATGGATGATGAAAGTTTTTGTCATGTAAAAGAATACAAATCACTTCATTGTTGCAAGCATCACTCTTTTATTTTCTTGGTTGTAGGCACATCATCAACTTTAATGATAAAAGCCTTCCACAAAAATAATTCTTAAGCCTCAGGAACAAACACCTCTTTGGCACCCTGAGAGCATGTTCCACAAACATCATCAATCTCCTTCTGAGTATGATTTACAGCCTTTCCCTTTGGCCGGCTCAAGCTGTCCGTGTGCATGCCCCAGCAGTGTCACATTGGGATTCTCCTCCGCTTTGTCCTCCAACTACACACCACTCGATTATCATGCTCACAGCCAGCTTTCCAAACACATTTGGAAAATAGGAGAAGGAACTTTGAGTATAATTCCTTCCATGTGGACACATCAGAAACGTATGGCTCAGATGAGAGAAAAAGAATGTGCACCTAGATTCAAACTCATGGGCCAGGTTCTCAATTCCAGAGAGATTTATTGTGTACAGACAGGAAGAATGCTTATGAAGAAGATGCAAGTCTGACTGTGTGGCTCCTCTAATTTATTTAATCACCTGTATCTACTAAGGAGCAGTCCATGCACCGAGAGAGCCAAACCACAGAGCATCATTTAGTGAGACTGGTTACCATCTGCGACATGACTTTTGTGCCAGGTGCTGCATATGCATTGAGAAAAAGGTTGATGAAAGCAGCTGTACTCCAGCTGAGACTCCTCTGAAGATTTAAGTGCTCTTTCGTCCTTTCCTTTGCTAAGCTGGAGGAGAGGGGCAGAGTATGGTTGCTCTTTTCTGCAGAAACAGCCTTGATATGTCTCTATGTGCTAGCCTTGTTGGTAAGTGTGTGTTCATTTAAGGGAGTGCAAAAGATAAGAAAGTCTGAATCATTGTATGTGTTGATGAGAGGCAGCAGAAGAAAGGTTGTAAGGCAGCAGGATAAAATAACAACTTAAGCCAGTAAAATTTAGTATCTGTGAGTGTAGCTCCTTCTTCATGACTCAACTAACTGAAGTTTACTTGTGGACTTGCAGGTGTCTGATAAGTGGACTATTCCTGGCAACTTTCTTTGAGTTTCAGGAATAGAGTATGTGAACCAGAGCTGAAGACATTCAGTGTTCTTTAGAAACTCAGTACATGTGCTTGCTGAGGCAGCTGTATATTCATTAATAACTGTTGCCTCAATTAAGCTGTGCTGACAGACAGAAAGACTATAACTTTATCAGGAAAACATGTAAACATAATGATTAGTTATAAACATAGGTGAATCTTTAATATGTCTACATTGAGTGAAACAGTATACACCTATAAGCCCAGTGATATTTATACGGGAAACAAAGTGAAGCAGAAGGACCTAGAAAAATAAATCTACAAATGCATTCCTGTAAACTTTTCAGTGTTATTATAAAGGCTTGCAAATTAAGTGGATTGAACTTTCTACACAGGGTTTTTCAGAGTGCTTCTATGATGAAGGCCTGGATTATACAATAAAATATTTAAACAATGTCTCTCTAGATGCCTAGACTTCAAGCTGATTTTATAGCTCACAGAAAGTTCTGGGCTGCTCTGAAGTGATATTGGAAGCCTTAACTTCTAATTTAACTACCTAAGCTAGAGACTCAAATACAAACTGTGCTCACACTCATCTTTAAGAGCTGTTAACGCAAATCTGTAACTCTACCTGGGAGACTGCACTATTGCAAGAAAAGCATTTGGGAATTATATTTCCAGAGGAAGTAACCTTTCCCAAAGTTGTTGGGCACAAAGTAAGACTGATATTGTTAGGCCACCTTTAGCTAGTGCTGACCATGTGCTATATGCTGGACAAACAGAAATATGCAGCAATTGTCTGACTATAGGTCATCTGGTGTTAAGCACCTTATTCTACTCCTTTGTGAATTGTAATCCTTACCTTTACCACTTTTGTCTGTGTAATGGGGATAATATTTCTCTAACTCCCAGCAGTTCTGTAAAGGGAGATATATTAACTTCTGTTATCTCTAGGAGCTGTATGAAGCTGAAATACATCCGAAATACTAAGTATGAAACTGCTATGTAAGTGAACACTTCAGTTCATGGCTGATGATCTGTTTCAAACCATTCAGTCATGAAACCAGGTACTGATTGCATTTTTAATAAGGCTGGAAGTTTTCCATCAATAGTGGAAGCAGTGTTTCACTGAAGTGAATCATTTTTGAGTGTCTGCTTTTCAGAGGAAGTTCTGACTTTGTCCCCAGATTGAAAATATTCAAACTTCAAATATTAGAACTTGTGAGGTTCTTATGACAGATTTATTCTTTTGTCAGAGGGAAAACCAAACATTTTCCCAATCTCTCATAATTATGTTATATATTTTTGCATAAGGTAATGCCACTTAATATGGTACTATTATCTTATTTCTGAAAACTTCAGATGTTGAATTTTTGAACACTGAAAAGCAGTCCCAATGCATTAAAATTTCTATTACAGGTACTAGAGGAAATTCATTTTTATTCTGTGTTCCGCAGTTAAATTCCTGTTTATTTTGGAGCAGTTATAGTTTAAGATACCAATGAGTTTTTTCAATGATAAAAATACTTGAAACTTTGCCATCACTACTCTTCCAGTGAATGGAATCTTATGCAGAACGGAGGTGATGCATAAAAAAAAAAAAAAGAATAATTTTCATATGGAACACTTAAAATAGCTGTCTAACCTCATCTTGAAAGAGTAAAAGCTCTATAAAATACCATTCTGCTTTACTTACAGCACATGATGTCAGTGGTGGGGAGCATGTAAGTGTGAGCATGACTAGTAATTTAAGTAGAATTGAATCTACTGAAAGTAATGAGAGCAGTGATGGCCTCATGGCTTTTGGGAAGCCCTTGCCTCCATGCACTATCAGTTATCAAACTAATACCTCTCATGATTTTTTTATTTTGCAAGGCTGAGTCAAATAAATTCTTCCTGTTCAGCTGTTTAATTTCATTATCTTGCATATTTTAAAGCACAGACTAAAATTCTGAAGGCTTTGATGAGTGGAACACAGCAAACATTTAAAAAGCATTTATTAATTTTATGAAGCATAATAATCTATCATGATACAGAAAATATACAATTTTCAATACAACTGTGGAGCCAAAGAAGTTTCTAGTTGTGACAGCATCTTTTAAGAGCCATTTCACAGTAATTAAATTTCTGTGCTTTTCTTTTAATTTCACTACCTGGTGATACCTAAGTGTAGTAGAGTATTTCAGAATCCCATTAGGAGCTGTTAAAAGATCGGATTTCCTAGAAGTTTTAAGAGTTCTGCTTGTTTTTTTTTTTTTTTTTTTTTTTTTTTTGGTTGGTTGGTTTTTGTTGTTTTTGTTTTGTTTTTTTTTTTTTTTTTTGTGTGTGTGTGTGGTTTTGTTTTTTTTGTGTTGTGATTTTTTTGTTTATTTCTGTCTTTGGAGGTTTGGGGGAGCCATTTGTTGGCTTTGTTGCTGATCGTTTAATTTTTTTGTTTCTTTTTAATCTAATTGTCAATCAATGTGTTATAGTAAGCCTAGCTTTCTTTTGACTCATGGCTGCACACAGTGGGGAAAAAACCAAAAGAACTATGCTTCGTCATCCTGTCAAGGAGGTTTCTTAAAAAATTACCTTTACCCTCAGAAGAAAATACATAGACTTTTTTGTAGCTGTAAGGATTTGCATAGTTCATATCTTCTTTCTTGATTGTTTAAGGGAGCAGAACTACAATCTTATAGACCTCAGAAATAATGAATGCGATGATAGCTTTTAAGTCTCATGAAAATTAGGTACTTAAAAAAAGCCAGATTCTTTAATCAGTAAACTCTGTTTTTTCCTAAAATACTATGTTTTTAAAACACATTGTTTCACTGTAGACCATTTATTTCCAGAAAGCAAATAATGGTGAATTACAATACAAAACAGTAAGCCCTTTCTTTCTTTGCACACTTGATCATGAAAGACTTGGTATTGATGGGTTTATGTCTTACTCTGGATGAAATACACTCCCTTACAGAAGAGCAGCATAATGCATTGCTCAGATTTTCTTAATCTCTCTTTTTCAAGTGTCATGTAATGGAAAGACCAGCTTTCAATAAAGGAGTGACTTGATACACTGAAGTCCTAAGGAGACTGCTGAAAACAGAGGGCTGTTGACTCTTTGGGGTCCAATGGGTACTGGTGCCTTGGAGCGGGAGTCCCTTTCCTCCCATGCCTCTCCACAGCTATTCCAGCAGACTCTTTCCTTGCAGGCGTTCAACAACCTGCTGATCCAAAGCATACCTGGGTTCACAAAGCCATTGTGAATTTTTTTAAACTGCAAAGAGCCTGTGAACTCCCCCCGGTTTGTGCCCCATCTTTTTTTATGCCCATATGCTGCTTAGGGTTTGCTGTGACTGTTTAGGATATAGGAATTTTGTTTTTTGGTTTACTTCTTCTTGGAAGCTCAGTGTTTTCAGCAGACTTCTTGCTCTTAAATTTTCTATTAGGGTCCTATAAATCAGCTGAAGAATGAACTTATGGTCCTTCCATGCCATAAATTAAGCTGCAATTTTTCTGGTATATTTTACTAGTAACAGGTGGATGTACTTAAGATAGAATTGAAAAATTTCAAAATACATAAGAAAAAAAACTCCAGCAACGTCAGCGGTATTTCTAGAGCATACTAAAAGCATACTATTCAATATTGTTTATTTTTTTCCATGTAAGAATAATGTAACTTACTACAGGGATCAAAATTCACATTTGTTCAAATAAAGTTAAGGGTTCTGCAGTTTCTAGCGTATCACCAAACAAAATGCATGGAGTACACAAACATGAAATATACATGCATAATTTCTTCTGAAATTACCCTCTGAGTTGCTATTATGAGCAGGCATGCATCACAAATACATAGAAAATTATTTGTCAGCTGCCATTCACAGTGTAGTGATACTTCTTTTTGCCATTGCTATACTGTGCTGCTTAAATGTCTCCAAGCTTGCTTTGAACAATGAAGAGTTCACAGGGAGAGCCTGAGAACTAGGGACTTGAGATGTCACTTACAAAGATGCCCTTAAGTGCTTTGTAGACACAATCCATCTACAGAAAGTAGTTTTTGCAA
The DNA here is from genome assembly GCA_024733675.1 of Psilopsiagon aymara. NCBI lineage: Eukaryota > Metazoa > Chordata > Aves > Psittaciformes > Psittacidae > Psilopsiagon > Psilopsiagon aymara. The sequence continues at coordinate 15,517 of JANRGW010023946.1, forward strand.
AACTTTAAGCATGGAAAGATCAGTGAATAAGCCCCATTGTTAATTTTAAAAGCAATTTCAAATGCCTTTACTGTTAAGCCATTTAATTTCCATTGGTTTAAGTTTAATCATTTTTCATTAATGTAAGCTAATTTGCAAGCTAATCTAATAAAGTAACATGAAACATGAAGAGCAATGCACTGAAATGAAGGAAGTTTAGTTGCTTGCAGCTCATTAAGGTTCTTGATGTTTAGAAGACTAATTACTGCCTAAAAATTATTTTGTTTACCTCTACCTTTTGAGAGTTCCTGTTTCATCCCGCAGTATAAGACTCACGGGCCAAATCATCACTAGGTATAATTTGGTAGAATTCCAATAAAGCCAACAGGCCAATTTATAACAGTCAAGAATTTAGCTCTTTTATTATTTTTTTCTGTTTTTTTCCTCAAGTAAAAATAACAATAATAATAAAAAAGATAGGAAGTTAGAAAAGTTTCCCTTTAAAATAAACATTTTAGCATAAATATCACCAAGACATGGTGCCTTATTTTGTCCGTACTGGAGCCTGTGAAGCCCTTCCCATTGATTTCAATGGCAAAAGCTTCAGATTCTAATATTCATGCTGTAAGATGAGAGCTGAATGATAATTTGTTCTGATTCCCTGTAATACCGTAGGTATAAGACCCCTCAATTAATCTATATCTGAAACAGAACCTAAATTTTATAAAGTAATCTATAAATCCTAACTTGCAAATTATGAAGGAGAGTAACTATATAACAGTCATCAGTGAGCTATTTACTCTTGCTAACAAAGATGCATAAAAACGTCTAAAATTATTTCACTTCAGCATTCAGTTATTTTACCAGCTAGACTGAACAGTTCATTATTCATCAGTTTTCTGTTCTCCATGTGAATCTTTCATGTTATCATAAAACTGATCTTGGTTTTCTATCACATATTTCTGGTCAAATGTGAACATCAACGATAGATTAGATGTATTGTTTACTCATGTAAAGATGGCTGTGGTCATATGATCAGGAGATCAGAAAATAAGCTCATGTTCAGTCAGTTACCAAGCATGATTCCAAAACATTTTCCAAATTGTCACTCCTCTGAATGCTATGTTTTTCACATGTTCAAACACACATTGTTTGTTCATGCCTAGCTTAACAAGTGATAGGTCATTCTGCACAGCTCATTTGGCACAAGGGACACTTCCTCCTCCATACTTGCACTGTTTCATGGTTTTTTTTTTTTGAATCCTTAAATAGCACAGGATCAAGAACTGTTCCAAAATACAGCATGTGTTATGAGATAGCTAGTTTGGTATGAGATCTAGACATTAAAACATAAGTGCCACAGTTGTGTGTTTGTATGAAGTATTGTAAACACTACAATCAAAAAATATAATAAAAAATCCCATACTGTATTACTTAAGGTATTATAAAACTAATGAAAAGCTCAATAGAATCAAAAGGAATCATATAATTGGCATTAAGGTAACAGGAAGCACTTTTTATTATCTTCCTTAATAACACAGGAAATACTGAAACGTTTCAGCCTTCAGCAATACACAACCAAATGCCCTTTTCTCCCAAGCATCCCTCAGCAAAATCCTGTATGAGTTTCACCCACTTTTGCAGTGGATGGAAAAGATGGATGAAGTTTGTGCCTTAAGGATAGCCTTAAACCTGATCCTGACACAGTTTCAGTTTGCCAGTTTGACCTTGCTCAGCTACCAAAGGCCTTAAGGACTGTACTGAGATGGGGACTGTCTCAGTACCAGTGTCTCTGTTTATCTGTCTAGATCAGTGCACAAATCTGACAGAATTGTTTTGCCCTTAAACAGCCACAAATACTGCTGCATAGACAAGCTAAAAGCCTCCTCCTGTGTAGGGATGCTACTGAGCCAAACGTTGGTCTTGCAGTGAACTTAGTCAAAGAGCAGTGGGAAGTCTTATCCCAAGAGGCATTTCAGCAAGGCATATACAGAAGTTAACCAAGCGTTACTGTCTGTGGGAGAGGGAGATCAGTATCTCTTCCTGATCCTGGTTTTCTGTTGTTACAGAATCTGCAGGACTGAGCACTTGGTTATAGTTATTTTAGTTCCTGAATAGGGTGAGGAGTTGGGAATCCAAAATTGAGAGAAAGATGAATGGTATTTTAGGCAAAATGAGATTATTGAATGAAATAATGAGTTAGTCAGGACTAAAATAAGATTAGCAGAGGGTTATTTGAATGGTGGCTAAAGTGAAGTGAATGGAATACATATATCATTATGTATTATTTCATAATCATTAAGACAGCTGATTTTCTGTCATGGTCATGCAGATGTAAAAAATGCTGACTTTTGTCACCTTTCTTAAAATGAAGCATATTATATGGCCACAGTACAATTCCACACACATAGGAATTTATATGAAAAAGTGTTTTCAGAGCAAGGCAACAGCTGTGTCTGCAATTAAAGATTTACCCTCATGTCTGTACTTGAGATGCAAACAGGATAATGCAATTTATTTTTGTCAGAATATGTAGAAAAAATTATCCATTGTGAAGCTAAGTCACTTCCTATTGTTCTAACTTCAAAGGAGGCACTATTGTGTATGCAGTAGGCTGCCACAGGGATGTTTGGCACTCCTCCGTTTGTTGAAGGCTACCTCCATATAAGAGTTATTTTCATAAAGAAAGGTTAATCCAGTATTGTGGACAAGGACTTTAGACACAACAAGCAAAGGAAAAAATACTACTACTAAATTCAATAGGCTGAAAAGTCAGTCCTATTATGGTTTCTATGTTATGAATGGAGCCTAGAAACATTTGTGCAACTTTTAAATTGTAAAGCAGGATTACAAACTGAGTTAAAGTGATTTGCCAGAAAAGCCTTTTCTAAAAATTCAAGTTACTGAATATGAATAATTGCAGATGCAGACATTTACACTAGAATACTACTTCTGTATTTCACAGGTACGAGAAAATAGTATTTTTGTAAGAGAATGGCAAGGGACTCTTCATTAGGGACTGTAGTAAGAGGACAAGGAGTAACGGGTTCAAGCTTAAACATGTGAAGTTTAGATTGGATATGAGGAAGAAATTCTTTACTGTAAGAGTGGTGAGGCACTGGAATGGGTTGCCCAGGGAAGTTGTGAATGCTCCATCGCTGGCAGTGTTCAAGGCCAGGTTGGACATAGCCTTGGGTGATACGGTTTCGTGTGAGGTGTCCCTGCCCATGGCAGGGGGGTTGGAACTGGATGATCCTAAGGTCCTTTCCGACCCTAACTATTCTATGATTCTATGATTATTAAATCACTAAGAACTGTTTAAATGCTCTGGATTGTGGATGTGACCCTTAGCAGCATGAACAGGAAGTAGATATTTTCTTTCTTCTTCTAAAAATCTAATTGCTCTCTGCTATATCAAGAGGAAATTCAGTATCCTGAGTGATTCTCTGAGGTTACTTATTGTGTTTTGATGATTTTCTTAGTGGAATTATCCTATTAATGCTTTGTAATTCAGCTGAATGGGAAAAGATTTTCCTATTTCATTAGAATTTGTACAGGTTGAAAGAAGTTTAAAAATATTGAAAATTCCACAATGGTCATGAATTTCAATCTGAAAACAAAAATTTACATTTTGAAAGTACTTTAAAGGTAAAAAAACCTTCAGTTCCTAGAAGTACTAAAGCAGGGTTTTATCAAGATCTTTCATCTAAATTTTTCCTAATGTAGATGTTAGAGTTGACCACTGACATTTTTATTTCAATAAAGCACCTTAAAATGAAGTCCTGTTTTTTTTTTTTTCTTTCAAACTTTTCAGTAAAATGATTGCAAAATTGTGAATGTTTGAAAGGTTAATGACTGCATGAGGAAAGCCAAAGCATTAGATGACACAGAGTTTGGTATGAGGCTCAATTTATAGAAGTCAAGTAAGATTTGCCAAACCGAAACTTGCAGGTAACATGCTCTGCTTGCGCAGGACAGGTATCATGATCTGGGCCTGCAATTGTGCTCCATTTCCATCCTTGTATTTGCAAATGAAAAAAAAAAATCAGAGTTAGGCACACAAGCTAAATAAAAAATGTTGCTGCAATAAAAAAATTCTCATAATAGCGTATGATGGATTATTATCTCCTTGAAAATGCAAAGTCTCCTTATTCACAGAGATCACAAAACTACTTTATCTCTCTGATAACCAAGGGCATATGGTTGTATGTTGCCAGTGAGGGATGAAATAATAAATAAACCCACAATCAGTTGGTTTGCTTAGCTATATCTAAAAGCTATATTAGGTCCACTGCACTTTTGCTGGACATGCACTATCCTTTCAGGATGTTCAGAAAATCTCTGCATGAGTCTGTACTCTGCCTATAGCCCTTTTGTCAGCTGGCTAATGACAGCAAAAGAGCTGGTTTCAGTATGTCTCATTTCTCTCCTGAAGCATGATTTAACCAGCTTAAAGCATAGCAAAATTAAACATACTCTCTCGCAATACCCTTTACAGTCAAAAGTTTGACGATCTCAAGAACTCTGAGGCCATGTGAAAACTAAAAACAAGAAAAGCTTTATTAGAAGGGTGGGAATGGTCATAAAATTTGAGAACAAAGCAACAGGATGCAGCTGTAGCTTTTACACACAAACATGTATTTACATGCTACCAAGAAAAGAAAAATATCTTCTCTCACCTTCCAGTATTTTTTTTTTTTTTGGTAGCAGCATGTATGGTGGCTGTATGATATGGTGCCTTGGAGCCCTTCTATCAATAGAAATTAGTAAATATTTCTTACCACGTCTGTTGCCAGTGGCAATGAAATGATTTGTATGCCTCCTATAAAACAGCGTTACCATCCAGCCCTTTTCTTGGCTTCTACCATGTGAATACAGCAGAGATCAGGCCTATAATGGTAGGGCTATTTTATGAGCAAGTATACTTTAAATGGCTTACCACACTGTCCCCAATGTTACTCATGCCTTCATTAGTTAAATGGGTTCAGAGCAGTCTTCCAGAGGGTTTGATGACTAGCACTCCCCCCAGCACGTTTCTGGGCCCTTGCTGCTAGTTACTTCCCAGGCATGCCCAGGATCAGTTTGGGTTGTAATAGGGGATAGCGTGTGTCATGCAAGTACCTCGCCCACCATCTGTAGAGGGGAAGGTTCAGTACTGGTGAGCTTTTAAGGAATTAGGCAACATTTCTCACCTAGCATACTGATGTGGTTTATGGATTTGCACATGTGGATTAAAAAAATCAGCACAGAAGCAATCTAACAGAAGCTGTATAGATATGATTAGTTTCTTTCAGGCTTTGGGGTGATTACAATGCTTGGGCATAGGCTTTGCTTTGAGAAAAAGGCACAACTTTTATCGTCTCCCAGTGTCTGCATATTTTAATGGAAATAATAACTTCTCAAATATGATGGAAGACATAAAGGTAGAAGGCCAATGTAAATTATATTCTCCACAACTTTCTGCTTTAGCTCCTGGCCATAGAGCTCACATGCATGTACATTCCTGGATTCAGGTTGTGGTAGAACAGTTATATGTTTCAACTCTGGATAAATAAGCAGTTCTTCAAGAGCAAATCTCTGCCTGTTCATCTGTGCTCTCTGCAAATCCAGGAATTTATGAGTGGATGAATCTAGCAGCAGTGAAAGCATTACTTGATCAGCTTCACTGTCATCAGCAGATGTCACTGCAGCCATTAGTAACTAATGAATTGTTTAAGAAGATATAATGGCTAATTTGTCTGGTCAAAAAGGCATAAACACAACTTCTGAAAACTGAATTCTATTAAGTCAAGATGAAAAAAATCAAGTTCATTGTCTTTTAATTTTAAAATGGGATGAGGTCCAAATCAGTTACAGTTCTAAGACAAATTACCTGGTGAATTTGTGGCATCTTCTGAGATGATGATGAGAAAAAAGTTATGAAATATTTAGAATGTCAGTCAGGTAAAGAAACCAGAAAAGAGATTTTTATGATCTTAACATAAGTTGGCTCCTAAGGGACCATTAAATAATTTTGTTTTCCTGCTCTGCTCCCAGTGGGTTTTAACAATAAGTTCTTGTATCTAAAGACTTTTCTATGCTTTGAGAGGCCAGAAAATTTTTCATGACTGTGATTGTTACTGGAAGTCCTCATTAAGGAAAAGTTTCTACCTTGTCCTTACAAAAAGTAGATACTAGATATAAATATGAGAGCCTTTCTGTACATACAATGAATCTAGGATCCATTTCCTTCTTATATAATGAATCTGTCCTAATATTTAACCTAACCTGAACTAAGGACCCATATTCTGATTTATCCATATTCACTATGGCCCAAAATATCAATCATCAAGTTCTATAATTCACAATAGTAGCATACTTGTGTGGGATCCAATCTAAATATCAATTAACTTGTAGTCAATTACTTCTTCATATATCCTGTACAAACCGTTGGGTGATGGAACAGGAGGAAAAGTATGTGAAGCAAGAGAAATTTAAAGAAAACTTTAAGTCAGTCTGCCCTCCCCATCTGAAGGTGGTTTGAGTTACAGTGGTGTAATTCTGCCTTGTGTAACTTTTTTCTGTTTTGTTCTGCTATAGTTCAGTTTTGAACTCTGAATCTTACGGATAGTGTAAATGTCTTCAAATTTTAACAATATTAGTGGTCACTGTTCACTATTGGGGGGGCAGGAAACAACAAAAACCCACTAGCATTTACATTTCTAGAAATTTTAACTTCATTAAGAAGTAAGCAAGACATTTAATTATTCCTTTTCCAGGTAAAATAGCAATTAAGCACCTGTGTTCTAAAGTGGGAAGAACTACTGCAGTTTTGGTAGTGTGAATGGCTAACAGAAGGAGAGGGTGTGCTAAAGGTGTTCGAGTGTTCGAACGTTTTAGTAAAAATGTTCTCATACTAAAGATTCCTCTAGCATGAAACTGAAGCAATTAGTTTTTGTTTTTCTATTAAATCAGTCAGACTACACTATCAAAAAATAACAGTGTGAAGAAAAATTATCTGACATGAAGCAGTAAAAAAGCTAAGGATCTAGGGGTCAGTTCATCAGATGGTGTAAATCAGCTTGGTACTATGAAAATCAGTTGAGCTACTCAAGTTTATAGCAGTGGACAATGTCATTTCTTTGTAATATGCATGTATGCCAAGAAAGCACCACTCACAGGCATAGAAAGAGCTACAGTAGGGGGACTGCTAATTAAGAAAAATGTGGACTGATATGTGTAATGGAAGTAAGAAAGATGTTTTACATTGCTAAATGTTTGCCTTGACATTTAAGTCTTATCAAGGCACAGAAATATTTGTACACAGTTCCTTGTTTTGTTTTTTTGTTTTTTTTTTTTTTTTTCCTCTGTTTTGTTGTCAGAAAAGCTAAGAAATGTGATTTCTAAAAACCTAAATATTCAGAGTGGTTTAGATGTCAAATTTACTTCAGGCATCCATCACAAATTATTACGTGGATTTTCAGAAATTATTGAAAATAAAAATTATGATTAAACTTGGTCTGTGTGAAGACTTACACAGCATACTTGTTATGTTGTATTGAGTATTCTAGGCAAATTACTGTTCTTGTTCTATATGAAAATGTAATACATTAAAATGTAATACAAGCTGCTGATTGCAACACAATGGTGACAAAACCTGTCATTTTGGCACTAGCCATAGACAATATATTGTGTTGCTCACGATGGGAAAAAAATGTACTTCAGGCAGAACCCTGAGGGATTTTTATTTCATCAATAAAATTACACGAACAAAGTAGGTAGCTTCTGCTTTTCATGTAACATGAACTGTGCACAAAGAGGCACTACCTGGAATGGAAGATCCCTGTGGCAGCATGAAAACTCCAAAGTTAAGGAGGCAGCAGCAGCGACAGTGGTCATGTCTTACAGTACAGCAATGAGTAAAAAGACATAGGAAAAAAAAATCTTTATAAAAAATGAAGCAATTCTATTACAGGAAGATTCCCTCTCCATAGGGGATTGATTTGGAAAGTTGTGATTAATTATGTGCCACTGTAGTTTGGGTTGTTTGTTAAACCATTTTTTAAAAAGAAATCACTATTGAGCAATATTGTTTATAAACTAAGACCACAATTTATATTCAGAGGCAACTTCTTTTTAGGGTGTAAGATTTAAGAAAGAAGACCTTAGAGAAAGAATTTACAATTTAAGGAATGGTTATCTTCCTTTGACACAAAAAAAGTCTCATATAGGTTTACTAACAGTAAACTTCAGGTCATATTCTGTTTAGCCATTGAGTGTGAATTACAGGGGAGAGGAGTAAAGTCTAGTAGATCTTTTTGCCCTCTTGTATTTCCATCACCTATACAGGCAGTAGAAACCCTGCAAGGATTTTATACATTTTTTTTATTTGAATTGGGGGGAAATTACTTTTCAATTTCTCATATCCTACTGAAAATCCATGGTTTCTCGATATGGCAAAACACTTCTGAAACTGAGCTATGTGATCCTTAATCTCTTGGACTCTTTGTTTATATGCTCTTGTATAATGCCTTTAAAATACATTTCAGTGTTGCATTCAAACAGCTCATTAGAAAAATTATTTAACAGATTCCCTAGAATAACACACACACAAAAAAATAACCCCCCCAAAAAAACACAACAAAAAAAAGAAAAAAAGTACTGGAAAAGATGTCAGTATCTTTCACTCTTTCAGGAAATTTCAACTATATCTGTGTCAATATTGATAGGTTCAGTAATCTTTTTAGTCTTTCCTTGAAAATTTACAATACTGGAAACTGTAGGGTGTCTCCGACCAATCCAATCAACGCGCCTGAGTATTCTAAGAAGAAAAGACTACATATATTTGTATTTCAAAGAGTAGATGCGTTCTTACACTGTACTACAATGAAATGTGGCAGCTATATAATTTTTATGAAGATTTTTGTATTGATCCCTATAGGTGTATTTAATACAACTAACATGCTAATTCTAATCTGATGAGAATACGTAAGGATAAATATGATAACGCCAGCTCATTTCAGTCCACTGTGGTTTTATTTTTTTGCAAAATCAAAGTGATGGCAGGTGGGTATTGGCGCTAGTGTGATGGCCTGCTAAAAAATTTCCTCAAAAGACCACTGGTCAATCTGCAATATGAGCTCTAATACAGAGGAACTGTTAAAGAGGCAAAGAAGTGCCAAACTAAGATAGCATGTCAAACAGCATGGTGTAAATCTTCTCATGCAACCACTTTTATTTGCTGAACACAGTAATTCCCACTGTAAAGAATATTGTTGGTCTTTCATTTTTTCTCCATCAGATAGCAGCAAACAATCAGAAAGCCAGAGAGGCACAATGCTCATTTTCAGGAATTACAGATCACACTTACTATCAATGTATTCATTCTACACGGTTTCAAAAAGATCAGGGTAATATTACTCTGTTGTCTCTTTTGCCTCTGGACAGCATCAACAATATGACTACATCATAAGAAATCTCTGTATTGTTTGTGATATTTTTCATGCAAAGTAAGCATAGTGCTCAGCATTATTCTCACAGGACTCTCTCTTTGCCATAGAAACAGTTGTTAAAAATTCTTTTGTTTGAGTAAAAATGCTTCTTTAGAGCTTCACTAAGTATATTGTAGAGAAAAAAAGGGGGGGGGGGGAAGGCAAAGGACCTGTATTGCATATTTGGCTTACCAATGGTCACAGCTGTGCTAATATAGAGAAATACAAATCTGTATTTTTACACTCAGAAAGGATTTTGGAAGAGAAGGTTGCTTCTGAAAAGGGCACATGCAACAAATATTAGCTGTAAATAAATAAAAAGTTGAGGAGCCTTCTAGGAAATATTTGTGTATGTAAATGCACCCACTCATGTAGAATAGGAGGGTGGGCATTCTGTATTTATCCAGAGCACTACTTTATGCCATGTTAACTGAATTCTTCTTAAAGATTGAATGCATTTCTTTCTCTATGCTCTAATACCAGACCATATAGGCTGCCAAAAATATTTGAATTTGTTGATTTTTAGTAAATTTGGAAATTTCAGAAAGCTGTTGTGGGGTTGGTTGCTTGTTCTATTCACAGGTTAGTATAACAGAGGGCCCTTTTTCAGATTCAATTGGGAGATTGCTCTCTTAAATGAACAAACTAAAATCCAATATATAAAACCTTGTAATTTTTTTTAACTGATATTTGCAAGTCTTATGCTCATTCAACATCCTAGAAAATTTGGGCTTTTTTGAGTCATTAGCACAAGAAAATGTGACAATATTTCTATTACTAACAAGTTAAGTACATAATGTCTGCAAAATAAGACCAGACAATTTCAGAATTAAATTGCAGAGACTTGTAACAAATATTACTCTGTTTTAGATACTCATTACTAAAACTACTTGATAAATTAACTACTTGATCTCCTTTTATTTTACTGTTTTTTTCAAGTTATGGATTACTTTTTTCCAAAAAGGTGAATTTCTTTACTTTTGGCAATAACATATTAAAAAGACCTGAACTTGCTTGCCAAAATATATCTAAAATTTAGTGACATTGTGTTGGATTTTTTTCCCCCCTGAGGAAAAATCAATGAAATTTTCTTATGTTAGAAAGGATTAAAGATTAAAGGATATTAATTATATTTAAATATATTAATTAAATATTTATTGCATTTCAGCACTGTGCAATACTACATGTCTAAGAAAAAAAGATCAGATTTTGATCACAGATTCCAGCGAAACCAAATCTCTTAAAACATTGTGATGACATTTACGCTGTAAGATTATTATGACTTGAGGTCCAACAAAATTAATTTGCAAATGTAAGTGTAGAGTTTGACAGGCTAGAATATGGCTGTTTCAGACAGTATAGCATTTTGATGTGACGCATTCCTTGAGGATAGTCTGATGGAAAGAACAGGTTGTTAGAGATACTTGATGGAAGTTAGATTGAATTTCTTTCATTATACCTAAGAATCAATTGATATAACTCAAGCTGTAATTTGCTTTTTTTTTTTTTTTTTTTTTTTTTCAATTTATCAGGTAGAATCTTCTTTACAAGGGTTATTTTTAATTGTAGGACCCTGAAGAAGAGCATAAATGCTTTGGAGGTCATCTGGGATTTTCTTAATATCTGGAGTGTGATGGAATGGGGTGGAAAAGCAGGTGGAGGGAAGGCCCTATCACCACCTCTTCCATGAGGCTTGTATAACAGGCTGATTATATGAGACAAGAAAAATTATACTGGTCTGAACATGCATTCTTTGCTCAAATTTTTAACAGACAAGGCACAAACCCTCTTTGAACTGCAGAAGAAATGCCAAGATAAGACACTTTTGATTATTTGATGGGAAGATGGATCAGTATAAAGGAGGGAGTAGCTTGGGAAAGTGGAAATTATTCAGATAAGATTGTTTGACACTAGCAGAAAATTAATCAGATTAAATGATACCAGCATTAAAGGTTATTATTTCCAGACTTTTTTCTAGTTCTTAGTAAGTTTAGTTTCTCCTTCCTATTGTTTTCTTGTATATGGTCACATTAAATAAGATATTATTGTATGTCATTTGGTAGTTGTGTGGACATCCTTATGGCATTTCATTTTATTTACTGAAGTATACAAGCACAGTATAACATGCTGAAAATGATACTTCATCAACTATAGATCATACTTTATCTGTAGCACTCCTGTGCTAAAGCTGAATTGGTCTATCTATAAGTCTTGATTTGGGAGGTTTAGATATTTCAGCTGTTTCTCTCTCAGTATAGTCAGCTTATGCTTTATTTTACTGGATTTCCAACTTCCTAATTCTCCATTCAAGGTACTCTAGTTCAGTAGCAACAAGCTACCAACTGACTCTTGTCTTTTCAATTTTTCACTCATTTTCTTAGTCTGTATGTCTTATATCTTAGTGAATTCTTATCTCCCTGGTCCACTGCCATAGATTTGTGGTATATAACAAAGCTTCATCTCTGAAATGTCAAAAATAATGAAAAAAAGGAAAATCACAAAAGAGAAATTGGCCACAGCCACTTCTGTGAACCCAAAGCTCTTAGACTTGTGTTCATCATCAAACCTTTAGTTAGGTGGCTTTTCTGTCACCTGCACTGCAGCTCTGCTGTCACTTGCCAAGAAAGTACTGCCCAGAAATGAACACTTCTGGAAGAATTTTTTTGTGCCAGTACTAGCTATCAGCTAGAGAAAAGACTGCACATCAATAAGGGATTGCCCGTCTTTTTCGGTTATCACATGAACTTTTCAAGAGTACAGACAAAGTTACAGGACAAGGTGACATAACAGCACGTAGTAGTTATAAAAGAGGAGCAGTAGGTAGGATTAGGAGGTTTATATGGAGTTTCAAACTTTTGCAAGAAGGTCCTTGTAGGGTTATTCCTCACTTTAGTTACTATAGTCATCAAAGTTTCAATAATCAATTCCTTTTTTAAAGATTATATTTTCCTTCCATTTGCATATGTGATTCTTCCTCTGGGACGAACCGATGACTGGCCCTTTCACCAGTAATAAACAGAAAATCTTCAGTGTCTCTTGGTATTAAAACAAATCAGTGTCAGTAGAAAAAAAATGTGAGGAGGGAGAAAAACAGATAATGCTGTTCTTGTTTAACAGTTGGGTTTAAACTGAAAAGCTGGAGACAGAAAGAAAGAAAGAACCAAAACATGTCCACCTTAAAGGATGAAAACAGTGAAGAAATAGGTCTATTCCAGCAAAAGGGGGGAGGGTAATAATTCTCTTAAAAAAAAAAAAAAAAAAAAAAAAAAAAAAATCAGCATTTATCTGTACAGTGATGTGAGAGATTTGACCATTATTTTATCAGAGCTGCAAGGCAGTTACCAATGTGAAAAAGACTTAATTGTGACAATCCCCCTGGAAAAAAAAATATACCTAGAATAAAATGTACTACAAAAGCGCATCACTACTCCCCTGTGCATACGTATCTATGCAGTTCTTTCCTTGCAGTTACAAACACTGAATGTACTTCAGTAAAAAAAAAAAAAAACCAAAAAAAACCAAACACATTATATTTTCATTAGAGTTACAAATATTGCAATGAAAACATGTTAAATTCACTGTAATAACTTTACAGCTTTATGGATACGGCACTGGCTGTTCTATGCCTTTCCCATTCCTATGTCCCTTGTCATCAGGATCAGTTAATGATTTTTAAATGGATCACACACACACATTATAGGCAACCTGAATTTCCAACTACTGTGCCATGTAGATTGCGGCCTCCTCCTGAATTTCTGACCCATGAATTTGCTATTTCAGCAAATGCTGCCAGAATTATCGGAAGGCCAGTGTGAAGTGCACATTCTCAGTTCTCAACAGCGTATGCCAAAATTGAGCAATTAAATGGAATTTCTTTTATTCTTTGAAGTGTAAAAAAAGCCAATAAAAATTGAAAAAAATTAGTAAATGCAGCATCAGAACTAGCAATTTTATTGAATAGAATTAAAAAACAAACAAAAACATGGACTGATAGAGCTACAGAATAAAAAGTCTGGACAGTCAACATCTTCATACTTTGAGTAAGTCAAGGCATAATAATCATAAGGATTATCTATTTGTGCAACAATAAAATTAATGACACCAAATAAAAGTGCCAGCAACCACATGTAAATGAATCTACCTTATCACTGTATAATGAAAGGGACTAAAATTATACTACACACAGTTGGCTGGTAGCCAGCCTTTGAAGCTGAAAACTCAAAAACATCTAAGCACAGATCACCATTGGTGTTCTGTGGTTGGAGCACCAGACGGATTTATCTTCTTTACCACCCTTAACTAGTGTCCTCTTCTTCCTGAAGAGGAAAGCAACAGAATACCAGGTAAACATGTAGGGGGATTTTTCTTGGTATGGGTTTCTTTTTTCTTTCTTCAGTTAAACATTTACCTTGCCCTTTTTCATGGGGTGTCACTAGATACAGTATGATATTGAAAAGCATGAGTCTGGGTCTTTTGTGTATATATAGAAAAATATGAATCCTGAGTCATGCTTTACTTGAAAATGCTCATTGGATGCTTCATATATATTCATTTCATCTTCTTTTCTTGTCTGCTTTAGTCCTCTCTCTTGGGTCTCAGCATCTGATTACAAATCCATATTTCCTTCTCCCTCCCCCAAGACCAAATCTTATTTAGAGCATATTCAGGACACAGCGCCTGAATTTAAAGCAATCTGTCATTTTTATGAGGAGTTTTGACTGATTTTTATGGGAAGCCTAAGGGACAAATGGCATGCAGCATGCCAGAGTGGAGTGATTAGCCTGCCAAAGTTGGAATCTCTAGCAAACACCCATTGCTGCTCTAATTAACTTACTACATTCACCATTAGCATAAATAAATTGCTTAATTGAAGCTTCCTGAATGCATGACTTTGCACAAATTTTGTGAGACCAAAAAATGTCTGAAAAGGAATAACAAATTTTATAGTTTTTATAAACAACTTTTCCCTTTTATGGAACCCTCATTCATAAAGTATTTACCAGTGCTTTGATAGGTTTATATAAGATTTTGTTGTTGTTGTTGTTGAATTATGAGTTTTCTAAAAGAGATATAAATGCCACATCTTTCCAAATTAGATTTTATAATGAACAGGTCAGTGCTTCTGTAAGTACTCAGCCAAGATATGGCAATCATACCTCATTAGTGAGTATCTTTCTAAGACTTCACAAGAATCTCTTAAAGCATTTAATGGACACTATAAAGAGTCGCAGCTGAATCCCTGCATTTTTCATGAGAAACAGAGAGACGAGGGAATTGTCAAGCCTACAAAAAAAAACTTCAGAAGTTAAATTTTAGTGGAACAACCATAAATAGAGTACAACATAACTGGGAAAGGAAAATCTCTTTTGTGAAAATCACATTGTAACCGCCCTGATAAGACTAATACTGTAAAAGAAATTGCATCATGAAAAAAAGATACAAATAGCAAGAGTGGAGTTTTGGAAACATCTTGGGCATGCCCTGTCTTTGTTTCTCTTGTTCTGGGAATAGCTTATGCTAAAAAGTAACAGATCCTGAAGTAATTGCTCATTTACAATTAAGAACAAAGCAGCTGGGGGAAGAATTCTTTGGTCACAGGAGAAATCAAGATGAGTAAATGCAATAAAATAAAATATCCCCTTGCTTGAAAATTGGTTTCATAAAAGCTAGATAAATGTGGAGATTAAGCTCAACTTCCATTCTAGCCATCTGCAAGCAATTTCATACATGTGGCTGACTTCACCATTCAGTACCTGACCTGGCAAGATCAGACCAGAATGACTTCTCCTCCAAAACCAGATAAACAGATCATAACATTTCAGAGTGATTCATCAAGGCAAAAGCGTCACTTAAGTTAAAGTGACTTTAGCTGAAGTAAACAGTACTAGATATTTCTAAACCCAGCATATGGAAAATGTAAATCACAACATTTATTTATTGTTCCAGGATAACAATGATGGGTGTAAAGAAGATCAGGATTAAAATGCTATATATAAGACATTTCTTACTGAACAGAGGTCTGCTGTGTCACTCATCTAGTTGGTGACAAAGCTGTGCCATGATATTCCCAGGTCTTGAGCTAATAGAAAAACTATGAATTATCAACATTTCTGGAATGTGATGAAGCAATCTCAGCAACCCAGGAAAGCTTTGTCAGCTGCCTTCCATAAGAGTAACTCCTGTCTCCACTCACTATTATCCTCTACAAGCCTTTGAAGTAAGATTTGAATCAAATCCTAATGGAGCTGATGATATCTCAGGGCTTTCTTCAAGTAGGCAAAGACAACATAAACCTGTTGTCTCAAATTTCACAAAGAGCAGCTTTCAGTTTGTAATCAGAATGTGGTTTGGTACACCCCTGTGCAAATCCAAAAGTAGGAGTAATAAGCATGGGAACTTCTTGAGAGCTTGTTGCTAGATTCAGGAATGCAGATATGAGATTACTAAATGACTGAATGTAGAATTGGAGTGCTGCAAGCTGCCAATCATCTTTACAAAGAAAAGTGGGGTTTTTTTTGCTTGAAATACCTGAACAATCAAATGCATATTAAAATCATAGGAAAAAACCCAACAAAACTGAGAGAAAATGCAGCACAAATATATACATTTCTTATTGAAAGATGATGCAAGTTGTGATTAGGAACTTCTTTCACAGCACCAAAAAACATATTTCCTCAAAACTTTCATTGAAAAGATTTTTTTCAGTTGCAAGATACTTTCTGTTGAAACTGAAGAAAAATCTTAAGAACAGTGACTTCTATGACTCATAGAGAAATGTCAGATTCAAGTTCCTGGCCTGATACAAATACTTATTTGTAGTGCTCTCATTAAAGTTAGCATATGAGGCTATTCTGACAAATAATTCCTTCAGTTTCTCATGAAAATTCTCTGAAGGGAATTTCTTTTTTTTTTTTTAGCATAAAAAGGTATGGTATGGGAAAGCTGTTTCCTGTGGAGGGCTGTGCCTTAAGTATGGATTTTACACCTGAAAGCATGGAAAGATTTTAATCTAATTAGATAAGTGTGTAATTTTCTGTGCAGACACAGAGGATAGTTCAAAAATGGCACACATGAATTAAACTAGATGAAGACTTCTTACCACCTTGATTAATCAAAATAAACCATTTTTAGAGTTTGAGCACACCAGATTTTTATTTATTAACGAAACTGCTGCAATTCTGACAGATAATGCAACTGAAAGCCACTTTCAGCACAAAAGTTATTAGTTTAAATCGCCTTTTGTGGTGGTTCAAGCTGAGTTAACTGCCTTGGCACAGAAGTTGTGTAGAAGCTTCTATGCAAGTTAGTTATTGTGGAGGAAATGCCAGCTGAAGGAGTAACTTCTTAAATGTAGGCATTGAGAAGGTTATCTCTCTACACTATTCATGCACTGTCAAGACTTGATAGTCAACAAAGCTTAACAAGAAACTCATCAGTTCTCTCAAATACTCAAAGTTATATACTACATAGAAAAGTCCTTTGTTACATTTATTACTTTGTACTTCAATAATGATATCTGAGAATTTGGGGACGTTTTAAAAAATTTTGTCCCCTTTATATCATATTTTAGCAAGGCTCCTATTATGTTACCATTTGCTATCTCTGCATCAGGTATATTTTAAATGACAGTCTGTGCAAGACAGACCTTCAGGTCTACAACTTAATTCTTAAAAAATTATAATGTATTATAAAACTTTCTGCCATAATGAAAAGCAAAACAGGAATCTTCAGAGGGAAGTGATTGTGTTTGAAATACAAAATAGTGATTTTTATCTGCCTGTAAGATTAGTTGAACATGAAGTATAGTTAAAAAATTCTCCAAAGAAACAAAAGCTAGACTTAATCAACATGATTGTCTACTTCATGGCAATAAAAATTCTCACAGGAAATAGTAGCAGTTCCAAATTTATTTCATTCTGAAGTGGAACAAAAAAATAATTCTTAATATTTCCTGAAACTTTTTCTACTGCATATCAGGGTTGGAGTGTTTTCCTTCAAAATTTTGAAATGCCATGGGAATTCTCCTTATTTTCTCTTATTTTGTACTGATAACACAAGACACCAGCAATTGTAAGGCTCAGGCATAAGCTCTCACTATAGGCCTCTGCCTGCAGGGTCATAGAATAGATGGCATGACCTGCTGCTCACCACACAGCCCGGCGAACTGCAGGGTCCAAAGACCTGCCTTGCTGCTGCCACACTAGCTGCCAAGCCATGGTGCAGGATGCAGAGGGACACTGTTTCTGGCATTGTTTCAGGAATGATTACAAGCAGGTACTCTGCAGACAGCTTTTATATCTGCCCCCAAACTCAGCCCAGCAACTATGCCTGAATAATTGCCCCTGTGGGAAGTTATCTCACCCAGGGACATGAACTAGTTACTGAAACATAACCAGTTGACAACAATGGATAGACTCTGCTCCTTTGATGATCTCTGCACCAAAGTGCTGACTGAATATGTTCATTACGTTTGTGAAATTCACTTACGGATGCTTTGATGAAGTCACTGGAGCCTGTGAAGTTCAGCTGGGCTAACGGGCACAGCTGGGCCAGCAAGAAGGTCGCTGACTGCTCCACTCTCACACCTCTCTCTCTCCCACCTGTAGACACTTCACAACTCTCCAGTCTCTCTTTTGGTTCTTATAATGGATCTAATAAAGGAAGTGCTGACACAATCTTCACTACAGCTATGTAAGTGCTCCCCTCCAATAAGGGGAAAAGTAGGAAAATAAAAATGGCTTTCTTTGTTCAAAATAGAACAAACCAGATGGTTTCCCAGACTATAGTATCTCAAAACTCTTTCACTGATTCCAGTGTGTACAGTATAATAAAAGTCTTCAGGGGCCTCTAACTTCTTATAAGGCATTTTATTGTCTTTATTCACTGGTCTGGATATTTGCCATGACAATAGTTGAACCACGAAAAATGCATATTTCTTTAAAGAATGTTATAGTGCAGTTTTTAGGGAATTGCTTGTAGAGTGTAATGGAAATGATTTTCATTAATTAATGCTTTGGGACAATTAGTGCAGTTAAATAAATAAAACTACTTTATACATTAAATGTGCATGGTATTCAGCACTATCTTTCTCAGAGCAACATTAAGCCTAACCAACATTTTCTAAACTTGAAAAAGTTTACATATAAGGAATAGATATTTATGTAGATGAACATTTTTTGTAGTGTTTTTACACTATATATTTTGTGATTAGGAGCAGAAAACAATTATGCTACTAATTAGACTTATGAAGGTAAACTACTGCATCAGGTTGAGGCTGATAAATGGAAACAATTATCTGTAAAAATAGAAAAAAAATATAAAGACAAAAGAAGAAAAATTAAAGGGAACCCTATTCAAGAGAAAGTTACAAGGTGCTCTTTTAAACTTCCCCAGAGGAACCACTCCTCTGAAACTGTTTAACTAGGGAGTACTACGAATGATCACCATACTGGCCCCAGATATATGTTTCCTTCCCCAGAATAGTAATAAGGAGGAAAAAATAGTTGTTCCTAAACACCTAAGTGCAGCAAGGGGAAGCTTTTAGCAATCCCGGGTGTGCAGAGTTTATCAGTTGTAACAAAAAAAGAAGAAAATGTGAGTAAGTATCATTTTACTCTTTTTAAATGAAAATAGGCAATGTATCAGTGTGCTACAGGGAATAGGAACAATTCTGAGGAATGCACAAAACCAAACACAAGATTTCTTCAATCTGTAATTTCTATGAAACTGCAAACTATATATTAGTAAAACTACCATTCTGCATTAAATGTTTCCTCATTTACCCTGTCACCACCTCATCCCCATCAGCACTGCTTTCGAATGTTCAGGAGCTCAGGCACAGGCAGGGACAAGACTGTAGCACATACAATGCATCAGGAATACTGTCATGACAAAGTCATGGTTTTATTTCTCTGGAGAAAACAAATTGAAATTCAGCATTAATGTTTACATGACAAGATGGGACTGTGTTTGAAGATTCAGACAGCAAAATTAAAATATACTGCATACTGGACAGGGTATTTCAGGCAGGTGGTATTTTCCTGACAATCAGGTTAGAGATCTGAGCACGAAAACAATTTGTTAACTAGCCTCTCCCACTATAGTCTTTCCCAGTGTCATTAGCTGGATATCTTCCAGCACTGCATTTGCACCCAGTGTGGAGATGGGTCCTTTCGAATGTGTCACCATGACATGCATGTGATTGCCAGGATGAAATAATAAACCAAAACTAATCTAGAAAACAAATGTCTTGGAAAAACCACCGATATATGCTGACAGATCCTCACCCCTCTCCATGCCCTCACAAAAATTTTGTATGAGCTGGAGAGACAAAGGATTTCACAGAGAGCTATGGAAGGCTTTCTACTGGTGAGGCTTAGATAGTAAAATCAGATCAAACCAATACTACTCATTTATCATAATCTAGCAGTCCATTTGATCTCTGCTGCTGATAGAAGGTGGAAGGAAGCAAGGGAAGTTTAAGTTTGGTGGGAGACAGTTAAAACACAGGCAAAGGGCACATAATGTCAAACTTGTACTTAACCTATTAACAATCTAATGAAGAATAAACAGTAAATAATATATTTTAGGAATCTTTTCAAGTGTTAAATTTTCAAAATGTATACAACCAGCTTCAGAGAGACCTGTATTGCTGTCTTCTAGACAGTATACAGCTGTGCTGGTTTTGTCTGGTTCATCTTCTTTTTAGTAGCTAGTATAGGTCATGTTTTAAATTTGTGCTGGAAACAGTATTGAATATACAGAGATGTTTTCTTTATTGCTCACTAGTACTTATACAGGGTCAAGGACTTTTCTACTTCTCAACCCACTCCACCATAAACTAGGCTATTGGTGCACAAGAAGTTGGAAGGGGACGCAGTTGGGACAGCTGACACCAACTGACCCAAGGGATATTCTATACCATATGATGTCATAGTCAGCATATAAAGCTAGGAGGAGATGAAAGCGGGTGTGTGTGTGTGGTGTGTGGTGTGTGTGTCATTTTGAGTGATGGAATTTTGTCTTCCCAAGTAACAATTTTGCATAATGGAGCCCTGGTTTCCTGGAGATGGCTGAAAACCTGCCTACTGATGGGAACTGGCAAAGGAATTCCATGGTTTGCTTTTCTTGTGTGCATAGCTTTTGTTTTACCTATTAAACTGTCTTTATTTCAAGTTTTCTCACTCTTATTCTTGTGATTCTCTTTCCCATCACATCAGGAGTGGAGGGAGCAAGAGCGTGCCTACTGGCTTAGTCACCAGCTAGGGTTAAACCATAAAAATAGGCCTTTGGAGTGTTTTATTACAATGATTCAGGTAACTTTTAGAGAAACAGATAATTTTATCTGTCTTTTCCATGTTCAAGGGAGGAAAATTCAGTTCTCCTTGTGTTCAAAAGTTTAGGGAACAATCAAAAGCCAACCCACTGGCTTCCTATCAGGACCTACATTTTTCAGGAAATAATCTTCCTGTTTACATATGCCTTCCAACTTTGTTTCTATATTCTAAAAAAAAGTTATCTATGAATTATACGTTTAAGCATATTGCTAGCAAGGGAACATTTGTCAATTAAACAGTTAACGAGAGCTCACTACATTTAAATTATATTCTCAGTTTAGCCACTTTTCTACATACAGGAAATCAAGAAAAATTTTCTTAAGTGAAAATCTTGGCCATGATTAGTACATCTTAACATTCTCTAAAAATTGCTATCAGATTCTATGGGAAAGCCCTACAAAATGTGAAAGAAAATACCTATTTCACCCAGGTTTTCAAACACCAAAGATTTAAGTGCAGAATAATGCACAACAGTACTGTAGATTATTGTAGCAGGCTTTACAGATATAAAAAATGCATAGTTCCCCTTGAAATTCTAAAAATTAGGAATAAATTCTGTGGAAGCATTACTATTTTGCATGGAACCTTTTGGATTGTTCATCACTTGCTGTAAGTTTTTTTGGAGTTCCAGATAAACTCCCACCTGAGAAAAAATAAGGCATCTTATGTATTAATACATTCTGTACTGCCAATGTTTTTCCTTTGTTCAAACTCTTCAAATTACTAGAGTTCCACTGTGTGTTAGGATATTTCTGTCTTAACCAAGATGAAAATGAAATGTTATACATATTTAGGTTCAGTCAAATGATTAATTCCAGCTGAATCTTTTACAAATGATTTCCCCAGGCTGAACATCCTAGATAGCAGTAGCCAAAGCCACCACCCTCTGCTCTGATGACCAATCTAAAGCAAATCAAATTTTGTTTCATTTGCAGTCATTGTTGGAGATTTACCAAGGCTCCGACCTTCATGGTTACATGAGAAGCCTTGGGACATCATATGAAGAGAGGCCAAGTGCAATTAATGAGCAACGTCTGGCTTCATAAAATCTTCCTGTGCGTGCAGATGTTCAGCACTTTACCTCTCTATCAGACACAATCTTTAAACCATGAGCTTAGTCTTAGGGTCTAACTAAATGGAGGTGAACAGATTTGTGGCCTCAACGTCCTTGGGCAGCTCCTGGAGAGGAAGGTGCTACCTGCTCTGGGGCCAAGGAACCCACTAGCTCCTTAGCAGACATTTTTTGCCAGCACTTCATTGTCTTGTTAAGAAGTCTAAGTCTGCCAGATGAGAGGCAGGACATCCAAGTACCTTGTACCTTACACTGCCTGGCTGAGCTGCAGATCCTCACTGCTAGCAGCAACTACAACACTGGCAAGGCATTCCAGGCACCTCCATGAGGGTGGCTGATAAATTCCTTGGAGATCTATCTCCAGTTATACAGTTATCTAAGCAAAGGAGCTGCTTTTTTATGGCTTTATATGATAAGTCTTTCAGAACACCACAGATGATAAATTTATATCTTTCAGAAAATAAACCTGTAGAAATAAAAATAACTATTTTTGCAGATTGAATAGATCTTTTTATCTTAACACTTATCTTTTTATTTTTATTTAGCAGTTCTTGATGCTAATTTTCTTTTCAGTTATAAAAGTTCATTCTCTGAATTAAGGTTGAAACATAGTTGTTTAGACAGTGCAAATGAGAGCACTGATAGAAAAATTAATGTTTGGCTATAAGCAGGAGGCATTGATAAGTGCACTTGCAAAACTTCAGTTTAAATTCTGGATACTAGAATTGTTGGCACAATTAAATTAGGGCCATGATTAGACTGCAGCATACATTTGTTGGTTTTGTTTATAGCATATATTGGGACTGTGTGTGAGAGATGGCGCATCTATATATGTGGTTGTATATTTTACATAATTAACCCCAAACATTTTTTTGTTTTGTTTTTTAATGCCTTATGAGCTACTATACATAGCACCTTCAAACAAAAATAATGTAAACCTTTTTGGTATAAGGCTGTATCCATATGAACAGTTTTTCACCTAAAACACTAGAATGAGATAATCACAGTAGGGAAATCCTGAAGCAGTGTCTACACTGGCTTTGCTTACCAATGTATTCATACTGCTTTGAAGGGCTAGGCTTTCATTTGAACCAGCTCCCTCTTGTATTTTACTCTCTTTCCTAGACAGTCAGTTGGCTGACCCAAGTTTGGATTATGATGGGAAAACAACTGCTCTGGGAATTGATTCTCTTGCATTACATACTCACCAAGCTTTCCTTCCTGAGGGGCTGGACCTCAGTTGCATCCCAAGATATTTGACACCTGTCTGGACAGGACACTAGGGGCCAGAATTCAGCTGTATTTGGAAAGAAAAATAGGTATTTTATAAACCTTACTTGACACATAACTAGCATTGATAGCACCTGCATTTATAATGACACATGCTTAGATGTTTAGTGAATACTACCAAGCACCCACTCCTTTAGGCACTTTGTGTCAGTTTCCAGTTTTATTTCCTTATTTTCTGTATACATCAGCTCAGATTAAAAATTAAGTCCCTTCTTATGTGCATTAACATTATGATAAATACATTTAATATTGACAGTCTTTTCATTCTAAAAATTCTGTCTTTTCTAAGCAAGCATCTTGGACCAGTCTGTCTCTGGAATAAGATAGGAAACCTGCTCTAATAACTATTTAAGAGAAGGATTTATTTAAATATTTTTGTTTCTCTTTTACAAACTCCTAGTTTTAGTATTCTGTAGCAGAATAAAAGCTACTTCAGCAATTGCATAGCTTTATTTAAAACCAATTTTTCTGGTTATACGCATTCACCTAGAAGGCCTGAAACTCCATGGAATTATATCAAGCAGGTTACTAGTCATCCTACTGTCAAATTTAGCTGACATATTAATCCATCTCTCCCTTGGCTGCACTATGGTACTGAACTGCACTGTATTAATCAGGTGGATCAAATTGGTCTCTTTTTCTTTTTTCTGTTTTTTTTTTTTTTTTTTTTGAAGGAGAGTGTGGGAAAATGCATTTTTCCAAATTTAGAAGCAAAGACTTATTAAAACTGAATGGCTGCCAAATTGTGTTTTCTGGAAAAATATGAATTTATTTAAAAATCAATTAGATAATTTGTTTTACAATAAACAGAAAGTTAAAAGAAAGTAACTTTGATGTTTTTTTAGTTGATATTTTTAAGGCATGACCTACTTCGTATGGTGGCTTATTAGGAAGATGACAGTTTAGTAACTCTTCAAACTGACTTTAATTTATTTAGAGATTTCCTTCTGTTATGTGTAATCTGAGTACCATTACCTGAGACATTTAGGTTTGATATTTATAATATGAATGATAAGAGCCAATGAAGCTAAGAAGTGAAGCATGAAATCTGGAAGACACCATAACAGGACTGGGACCAGTATCCAAAACAGGCAGGAAGGAAGGAAGGAGGGAAGGAAAGAAAGAAAAAGAGAAGAAAGAGAAAAGGGAGAAGGGAGGGAAAAGAAAAAAACATACAAACATAAAAGGAAATTTCTGTCTACAGCCAAAGTCTTACTAGGCTAAATTCAGTTTAAGTCAAATAAATTCAATATACAATGCAAAGTCTTTGGAACAAACAAAAACAAAAAAAAGGCTACATTTTTTCATGTTTACAAATGACTAACATTATGTTTACCAAACACAATTTATTTCTGCTGGTATAAACAGACATTAGAATATTCTATTTCCCCAGAGACCTGCGAGGCCCATTTTATAACAAATAATTTGTTTATCTCTGCATTTTCAATTTCCAAATTTTGTTTGTTGTTAATAATATCACAATAAGATTTTAGGAAACACTTAAATGAAAATTCTAATAAAGTCATTTAAAATCCATATATTCAGTGGAACATAGTTTCAGTAAAATTCTCAGCCTACCAGAGTCAATCTTACCTTATTCCCTTGTTCATCCAGTCTGCACCTCTGGAATAAATATCACAGTAACAGATTAACACCCAAGGTCTTTGGGCTACCTATGGCTAATAAGATACAGTGCCAACAGCAGTCTTAGTAAAAAGAAATATATTAAGAGGGAAAAATAATGTATTTATGTACTATAGAGGTTGCTGTTTTCTCACTAGAAGCCTCTCTGTACCTGGAAAAGCTGGATAGCTTTTCAGGTGTTCTTCCAAGGCAGGCTCACCAGCACTGCAGGAGCAATGGTGAATTAGGCTATTTATCTGTCTGCTGAGTTGTATTTTCTGTCCTGTATCTAATACAGTTTTAGGTGATGTCCATGCTGTTGTTTCGGGCTGACATTAAGACTCCTTTTGACAACCCTGACTAATGTTAGCCACATTTCTTCATTTCAATCACTTATTTGAGGTATAACAAAGTAATCTACAGTTGTACTTCTTATTAATGTATCACAACCTGTCAAAAAGCTGGCTTTGAGGAGAGTTGTGTTTTCTAAGATTTTTTCTCTTTAGATGAAAAGATAATTAAAAGATGATTAGATGATTTTTTTCTCTTTAGATGTCAAGAATAACATCTGGCCACAGAATGTCACTGAGGGCCAGATGTCAAGAATGAGTATCTTGACTTTCTTGCAAGATATGTTAAGACATTAAGCATCTTAAGCAGAATCGCTAAATATGTATTCTCAGATAGTGCCAAACAAGCTGAGGAAAGAGAAAGTAAGCTTGTGTGGTACTTCTCTATATTGCAGCTCAGCAGATTTTTCTGGACTGAAGTGCAGAGCTAGCAGGCTTCAAGCTACAGCCTAATCAGTACGCAGTTGTGTGCATGGCCAGCCTGCTGGGTGTTGACTCTGCTTGTACACCTGCCATTGTCCTCAATCTTTAACGTACATATTGTCACAACAATCCAGGAGAGAAAGGCAGTTTGTTGCAAAACAATTAAATTTGTTTTGCAAAGAGGAATTAAGCCACAGACAAATGACTGAAGTAGAAGGCTCCAAGTGCTTGCTTAGAATATTGCCAACTGTCCTGGAGGAAGACTGAGATTGGAGTTTAACTCTGCTCTTTCATGCCATTAGTTGTTGGTTACACTGATAAATCTCATCTCTCATTCAGCCATGCAGGAATAGAAAGATGGCAGAAAAGGTATATTCAATTACCTCTTCAGATTTAATAATGATTGTGATGCTTACTCATGTTTGATAAATATTCAGGTCAACATACTTTTGCTCACACTAGTTACTGATCTTCCAAAAATATCTTCATTTAGAGTGAGAAAGGTTATTGGTATACGATTTCTGATTAGCATTTACTTAGGTATTTGTTTGTTTTTTAAAAAGATTTCTGTCAACACTGTAATGAAAAAAGGGGTTAGCAAATCCTAACTTCATTTCTATTCTCTTGAATGTATGTTCTGTTTCTGTAATGAACATTCTTAAAACACTTTGAAGTTTAATTTGAAAACAAAATTCAATTGCTGAATTACTATTCCTATGCATAATGCAGGAACATAAATGTTTTTGGAAATCAGTCTTCAATGCCATGTTCATTCTTCTAAATGGAGTGTCAGGGCATGTTAACGACATTATAATTGTAATTTTTCTAGGATGCAAAATGTCAAGACATGTTAGTTGTTCTAAACAACATTGCAAGTATACCTGCTATATTTTTTCTTCAGCATGTCATTAAACAAAATTAAGCAAATTAGATATCAGCAAGGAATATGAGGGGCAAAAGGTTAAGGACTACTATGAACTGAACTCTTCTTGACAAGAAAACCACATCTTACTGGTAAGGAATGATTTTACCACTTCTCAAGTAGGATTGCTGAATTATTGTCACAGGAAGCCCCTATCCAGTAAGACACTTAAGTCCAAGAGTAATTCTACTATGAAGTCAATAGAACAATTTGCATGCTCTGCACCATGCTGGGCAGAATCAAATCTTAAAATCCTAAATATAATGGAATGTAATTTCTTACCACAGACATAAAGGCAATATTTCAATGGTAGTAAATCTCAAGAGCAAAGTAGTATGTGAGGATCTTCATAACAGCAGGGCTCCAAAGAAGCATCTTGCTAGAAATAAAACCAAAGACAAACCAGGAAAACAACAATCCATCTTTGATGCATATTATTTCCCTCTTTAATTCTCTCTTAATTCCAATTGTCTCTGATGTCTGTTGGGATTTTCTTTGCAAACTTTTTCCTTGCTGCCTCTCAGGATATGGACCGTCTAAGCTCTATTCAACAGAAAACTTGGTTTATAACTGAAACCAGTAAAAAGTAAAACTTTGCTAAATAAAGGACTTTAATGATCACTTACAAGGTTAATCTAAACCAGTGATTCACAGTTGACAAAACCTTAGTTTGAACACAATTTATATTAGTGCACAAAGGACATTTTCATGGAGTGTGTTTTTCAGTATATCACAATGGTGACTAAAGTAACTGTTGCGTTAAATGCGAGGGAGAAACAAATCCCTTACTTTATTAGAGGGGCCAGGAACGGCTCCAGTCCGGCAGTGTTCGATACGTCGAACCTCACTGATCCGGATTCACTGATAGTGCACCGCCAGCAGCAACTATCAGTCCAGCAGTGTTCATTATATTGAACTTCACTGGTCCGGATTCACTAATAGTGCACCACACTGCCAGGTCAGTCGTGCTCCTGAACTCTCACGGCCACACTGAGAGATGGGGTCGCGTTCAGTGAGAAAATTATGATTGGTTACCGAAACAGTGCAATTTATTGATGCAACAGGTACAGGTTCTTATGGATTGCCGGTGATAAATACTGTCTGCAAAGCACGTGTGAATAATAGTTACATGGATACAAGTGCTTGATAAAGTTAACACAGCATAGCTCTAAAGTATACAGGTGACAGTAACTCTATAGAGATTCTAAGTTTTCCCAG
>JANRGW010023947.1:0-28915 GCA_024733675.1 Psilopsiagon aymara
AGGGGGTCGGGCCAGCAGCCGTGGCGGGGGGGCCGCAGCCGCCGCAGGGCTCCCTGCAGAACGGCGCTCATCGCCCGCACAGCCACCGGCAGCAGGGATGGAGAGCGCTCCCGTGCCGTTCGTCCCGCCGAGGCCAGCCCCACGGAGAAGGATGTTTGACCGCCCCCTGGCTAAGGGCAGAAGCGGGAGCAACCGGGCACCTCCTGACCCCAAGCCGGGCAGAAAGGGGAGGCACGAGGCAGCCTCGGGCAGTGCCGGCCCCCTCAGGGTCAGGGGCCGCGCCAGGCGGGGTGTTGCCCGCAGCGCTGCCCACCGCGGCCCGCCTCCTCCCGGGCTATAAAAGCACGGCCGGAGCGCCCGGTGTATATTGAGCTTTGTGCCGAGACGGTGGGGCAATCTCTGGCAGCCAGCGTCCTTCGGCGAGGAAGATGCTGCCGACCGGGAAGACCACGAAGCAGGGCAAAAGGGTAATTCTCCCGCCTCTCCCTACTCCCCGTGGGGCCGTCCCGCTCCGCTGCCCCGCGCGGGTGCACCGGCGGCCGCTGGGAGAGGTGCTCCCGGAGATGGCGGGGCGCGGCGGGAGGCGCTGGGCCCGTTCCTGGTACCGCTGCACCACGCCACCAACCCAGCCCCGTCGGGGCCTTGCCCGGAGGCTCTCCGGGGTGTCTGCCCGGAGTATGGCTGTCCAGAGGAGCTGCTGCCGAACGGGCACAGCCGCTAACCACGCTTGTTAACCTCCCAGTAGGGCACTGGGTATTTCTGCAGGTAAGGCCAAACTGGGAAAGGCTAAAGTAAAGCCAAAACTGCACCTGTTCAACGTGGAGCCATCAAAGACGTTTTGGTTCTGTTAAGAGCTCGATAGATTGGATTGAATTTAATGCTGTAACAGCTCATAGAATTTTTATTTCTCTGAACACACAGACTGGAGTCACCAAAGTTCAAAACTATTTTGCATAATATTGTTTGATATGCAAATTGATCAGTGCTTGCAACACATTAAAATGGTAAGTATTTTAGACATAAACTGTCATTGGATGGGATTTCTGCCTCAAGAAACTAACTTTCTGTTCTATTTAAAAGCCCCAAATTGCTCTTCTCTTTTTATTTATGCAACTGAATGCCAACAGTGGTTGTAGTATGAGCGCAGTATCCAACATCCGCATGCCTTTTGCACCCTCATTTAGCTGAAGAAATAAGCCAGTATAAAAAGTTACGTAGGCGTCTGCCATTATGGCCATTAAGGTAAACATATGAACAATGTCTAAATCAAACACTCTGATGTATTCCTGTACTGCTGCTTGGGAAAGTCAGTGGAATCACGCATTCTGTCTTCCATTCAGAAGGACTCTCATATCATAATAGCACACTTCCTACTCAGAACTGGTTTTACTTGTTTTTATGTGCAGCATATAAGTCTAGAGTAAGAGAACACAAGGATATGGGAAGAAGTGTATGAGCCATAGGCCCTTCAGGTAGGTCAGTTATAAAGGAAGAAGGTTGGGAGGTATTTGTTCTGCTTTTTATTTTTTGGCAGATATTCATGCCACCTAACTTTAGATACCTTGCAGGAGAGAATTGCCCTAAGGTCCCCTACAGGCAATAGACAGAGACTTGCTTCTCTTGAGGGCTTGCTGAAGATCTAAATTGCTGGTTTGTGATGGTTTTTTTAGTCTCTACTGTTGAAAAGTAGGATATAAGCAGACCAAGCAGGCTTTTCAGTTACATGGTTCAGTTACATTCCTGAAAGTAATTGAGAGACTATCATCATACAGATGTTTGCACTCTTTCCATGGTTAGATATATGGATTTATGGACTATATCTGCAACCTCATTCATAGTAGCAAAAGTAAAGCAGTGAAAGGATGACTCAAAAAAGTCTTGGTTAGCTTTTCATGGGTGCTAATTCTTGTTATTTAATACCAGATCTGTGTGCTACCAAATCACCTGTTAGTAAAATTTTGATCTGCATTATGTGTGAGCACACAGCTCTATATCTTTGGGACAGAACAAAACAATACTGATGCTAAACTTGCACTAGCTATAAGCTGGTTGAGCCAATGGTATTTTGCCTAGTAAAGTAAAAAAGGTGTGAAGAGATGATATCAGACCTGCAATAAAGTTTGCAAAAGAGTTATTTCTATTTTAAGCCAGTCTGAAACAACAAAGTATCAAGTACTTTGTGCTTTGTAGTTGTCACCTGCTCTTAGATGCCCAATGCTGAGTTTAATGTATCACAGTATTTTACATATTAAGATGCTATGGTGTATTTGATCATGGCTTATGTTGCTTCAGGGTGTCAAAAGTGAAGATTACTTTGTTCAAAAAGAGCTGGAACTGTGAAGGAAAACTTACATTAAATCCTGGAAGTGACTTGTTAAAAGAAAAAATCTGTTAGTCGTAGTGCATGTGAATATAATACCTGTATATGATGTCAACATGTATCTGTTACTCATTGTTCAGTTAATAAGCAGCAACTTGAGGCTGCTTGTACGTTAAAGGTTTGGTTTTATTTCTTCTGCACTCATCTGCATATTAAACTTATGAAGCAGGCTCTGTCTAGAAAAGATTCCTTAGCAGGCAGAGGGAGCAGGGGCTCAACCAGCGATCCCTTGGGTGCCTTTCTCTGGCACAATTTGAGGCATTGTTACAACTGCAAATCAGTTAATTGAAAACACAGTCTTTACAAAGCCTCTGACATCTACATTTGGATCAGAATTGCCCTAACATACAGGCATGACTGATAAACATACTGAGAATTACTGAGTTTTGGAGATTCAGTATTGTCAGTTGAGTTTTGCCCTGCTCCTGCAGGGCACACAGAGTCATAGAATAGTTTGGGTTGGAAGGGGCCTTCAAAGGTCATAAGGTAAAAGAAAAGGTAAAAGCTTTCACACTTTTATTAAAGTTATAAAGTTAATCAGGTCAGTATTTTACCATGTCCACAATGTGCAATGGAATGTGCTGCAGAGATTTGCAAGCTGGCACTTGTCCAAGCTCATCTATCTGCACAGCTGCACTGTGTATAGAAGTCCTGCCACCTTGCTGCCATTTAAGTGCCTGAGCCAAAAATGCCAGCCCACTCAGCTAGGCTATATAGCCCTCAAGTAGCCTTACACTGTTGTCTTTGGTACTGGGACTGGCAGTTGATACAGTACTCCCTCTTTTGGAAAAGCATACTTATGCCATCGAAAGAGTGGCACTGAGATGCCATCAGTGTCTGTCTTTCCTGGATGTAAGGTATGAGATAACGGAATTAATGCAGGAGAAATTATCAAGAAAGATAATATACTAGAGGTTAGAGGCTAATTATTAAAAACCTCTTCCTCTCAGTACTAAAACCACACTCAACTCTACATCCGCAAAGCTTTTATTTTCCTACTCTCTCAATTATCATTGACTGAAATGCTACTGTGCCACCAAGAAAAGACAACTATGGAGGGAAATTTCAGTCTTGCCTTTGATTAATGCCTTTCTTGTACCCACTACCTTTGTTAATGTAACAGGTCTGCATTCATCCACTTTTTAAAGTAAATAGGACTAATTTCTCCAATTGTATTACAACCATAATTCTATTTAGTGTAATAGTAAGGTACTTTTTGGACAACTTGAACAAGCCAATGAAGCAATGAAAACAGTACAAAAAATATGTATTAGGTGCAACAACTACATGTTGTTCTCATTTTTTTTCAATTTTACAAAAAAAGGCTCTATTCCCTTGCATTAGCAAGTTCAAGGCAGAAGCAAGGTTAATCACAGGGTGCTGTAAGGTTCGTGGTTTGGCATCTTAGAACATTTCAGGGCTGTGCCAAACAAGCAGGATTTTCTTTCATTGCTTAAGTCTAGGTAAGCAAACCCAGGCCAGTAAAAAGTCTGTCAGACAAAGGACGCCAGCATTTTGAGATGTTTTATTTGGTAAGCAAACGTGGCATGCTTAACTTTTCTATGATACCTGTTGAGCCATTTTGTGTCGCAGCCTACTTGTGCTGAGGCTGAAGGAGCAAATTAGCTGATGAAAAGGTCAGTGATACTAGATTTCATTTTAAGAAGCTTCTCACATAGTTTACAGGGGAATGTGAGATGGTATTTTACTTTCATAGACAACTGGCTTTCATTCTGGGGACTGTATGTCTGGAATAGGGTAAAACTTAATAATAAAAAATCTTACATAATATGTATGAACATATTAAAACAGACCATCTACCACTCTTTAAACAGAATTTCAAGAAGGAAATTTATTGCTTTTTATTATTACGGCAAAGATAGTTTTGGTAGCCCACAAATACTCATATGCTTTGCAAATGCTGGAAATGGCTACAAAGACAAATGAAGCCCACAGAATTGAAGAACTGTAATTGTTAACCTGCCATCCTGCTTTCTTCAGGGTATTCTAGAGCGCTTAGATGCTGGAGAAATTGTGATTGGAGATGGAGGATTTGTCTTTGCTCTTGAAAAGAGGGGATATGTAAAAGCTGGGCCTTGGACTCCTGAAGCATGTGTAGAGCACCCAGAAGCAGGTCAGTTTTACTTGGAAATGGTAATCCTACAGTGAATGTAAACATGGTTGACTAAATAATAAATATATAGGAAGATATAGTAGGTTTTTAAATAGAAGTGTTACTTGACACTGTTAGAATTGCACGGTTAAGAATAGCCTAAGACTATGTAGACCAGATATTCATCTTGGAGTCATAGAAAGGTTGGGTTGGAAGACACACTGAAGATCATCTAGTTCCACCCCTTCTGCCATGGGCAAGGGCACCTTCTCCTACACCAGCTTGATCAAAGCCTTATCCAACTTGGCCTTGAACACTTCCAGGGATCTTACCCCTTTTTCTTGCTCTAATGCTGGCCAAAAGCAGTTGGTTGAATAAGACAGAGTGTGAGCAGTGCAAACATGTAGTGGTACCTCTCCAGAATGCTCTCCCAGTCTTCAGTAACTTGCAATGCAGTGACTTTTTGATCCAGATACTGTATCTTTGTATTTAATACCATTCAGTGATTTCTGTGTCTTGGATTTGTTTAGTCTGTCCTTTAGCTGATATAGAGCTTATCATTTAAAGTCTCTTGTGAAAAAAGAATTCTGCTGTTACCTGTTTTGTTGTGTTCTAGTCATTCTAGGACTTCTATATTGTATTACTATAGTTTGTTTATTCTTTCAGGAAAATAGCAGTTTTTAATAAACAATGGAATGGGAGTATTTAATATATCTGGCTCCAGTGTGAAATGGGAAATGCTAAACTTCAGAATAACCTAAGAATAGCAACAAGAATTTACTGGAGTAACTGTCTCAAAGTGGTCGGAATCAAAATGAGCAATCATTCCATGCCTTCCAGCATAAAGATTATAGTATTCAGCATAAGTAATGCAAAATGAGATGCTATTATCTATTTATGTAGGCTTCATTACAAGAAAGCATTTGCCCTAGTAGTGTGATGTGAATTCCACAAGCAAATTCAGAATATCCTGGAGAACAAAAAAATTCTTTGTTCGAAGCATTTGCCCCTTCACATTAGTCACTTCTCTATTCAGGGGGAGAAGGAAGAGGAGGGAAAGGAGGAGAGTGATTTTAGCCCTCACTATTAAACTGCGTTTTACACCTTAACTATTCACCATAATCCTTCTCGGCCTTCACATGTCACTTTGTGTGGCATGCCTAACTTAGGGTCATGG
Source organism: Psilopsiagon aymara (assembly GCA_024733675.1). Classification (NCBI taxonomy): domain Eukaryota; kingdom Metazoa; phylum Chordata; class Aves; order Psittaciformes; family Psittacidae; genus Psilopsiagon; species Psilopsiagon aymara. The sequence continues at coordinate 5,671 of JANRGW010023947.1, forward strand.
ACAGCCTTAGATAATGCAGACCTCCAGCACAGGTTTACAGGGTGATGACCTAATTTGCTGACTCTCGTCTCCCCCTGAAATATCACATCACCTCTCTGTTTTTCACCAGCTCTAACTTTGTCTGCCCCTACACATTCCATTTTACAAATCACAGCACTTACTCCATGCTTTTTATTTCCCCTTTGCATACTTATTTTGCACATCAAGAGCCCTTGATGCTTTCCACATGTCTTTTCGGGAAGTGCTGATTTCAGTTTATGGGGAATGCAAGACATTGCCTTACACAGAGACAGCTGCAGATGGTTTGAATTGGCTAAATTGGCACACAGATTTGCTTTAAGTGAGCGATCAGTAGTCATAGGTTAGAATCCAGCCTTCTAAGAATTACTACTGATTTGCTAGAACATAATTGCTCATGTTTGTAAGATAGTTACTCATTTTTTTATGAGTCCCACATAGGCTATTTATAAATACACCCTTCACTGGAAATGTGTTCATTTCTATTCATAGAGTGTGCAGCCTCGCCTCCCTTACTGCTTTTTGCTCCTGCATGCTAAAGGGTCATGTTACTTTGAAAACAGGTGTAAAGAACAGAAGGACCAACTGGCTGGCCCGTGGGTGTAAAACCCATACAACTACCAGACTTCTTGTCCTTTGTAAGGAAGAAAGGAAGGAGAAGGAGGGAGGTTCTGAGAATGCAGCAAGGAATGAAGGGTGGGAGGAGTGAGTTCAAGGCCATTATATCCATTACAAGAGAGAAGTTTTCAAGACTGACAAGTTTAGAAATGAGGTCTAAATATTTCTTCTGAGTCTGATCAGATGCTGCTTTGTAGTGACCAATATGCATAGACACATATGAAATTTAACCCTGGTAGTTCAGGCTGATTCCAGGGACTTTTTGAACTCTAGTTAAGCTCTACCTTCCTGGGTAGGTCTTTGTGACTGCTGGGAAAAGCAGCATTGTGTTAAATGACAGTGTTGTGATTTAACAAGACTGAAATTAGAAATGAGGTACTGTACAAGTAGAGAAAAACAAGGGACACTATACTTTTCTTTCAATGAAAGCTGATCTGCTTGCCTGTATGCATATTGACTCTAGCAACAAAAACTGCTGTTTGAGCTTCTCTGGCATAGAAGGCTGTATTTGTTTCAGTGGAGGGGAGTAATTTTATTCTCATGACACATGCACATATTTCCCTAACGACACAGATTGTCTGTAGACAATGAGAAATAATAAACTAGGACTTCAGGAAAGCTTTCTAAACATCTGCCACAGAAACCGCAGTGTTCTCATGTCTGTGTACAGTATCTAGGGAATAAATTATTCCTGTACTTGCTATTTTAAATCCGTTCTACATGACCATTAGTGTGTTAGAAATCATTAGAATTATTGTTCTTCAGGTGTATATATATAAAATCAATTGACATCTCCTTTTGTGTTCCTACTGTGGCAACTGCAGTGTGCTGTTTACAGCGATGAAGGCACAACTACCATTGCAAAGCCTGCTCCCAAAGGCCAAATGTAGGAAATCTGTCCATTAAAAGTAATGCCAACCTATCTTTCAAAAGAAGCATTGGCTCCGTAGTAAAATCATCATGTTCAGACTTATGAGAAGAATTAAGTTTCTGTTGTGAATCACTTTTCTGGAGCAAGAAATCATCTTTTAATTAAGGGTGTATTTAGCAAAACGGCGTTGGTTTTGCCTGACTAGAGTTTTGTAGGGGGACAAAAATAGAAAACCCAAAAGAGAGAAGGTAATGGAACACTGTATTCTTTTATATAAATACTATCTTCCCCTGTATTTGTTGCCACAATACTTTTTTCTGTTTCTTCTTCATAGTCTAGAAGCTAAGAAAATAAGGCTTTTTCATTTTACGATCTTTTTGATTGCTCTTCCTTGTTATGCTTACATGTTCTTTTGTCAGATGTCTGCTTTCCCTTCCTACATCAGTATGCAGTTCTACCAAATGAAGTTGGGAGGCCTGAAGGACTGCAGAAAGTAAAGGACAGGCAAGGTGTCATGCAAAACTGAATCTACTGATAAACTAAATAGAAATCTTCAGTCATTCTTACCAGAGAAAAACTAAGGAGAAAGTTTTCTACCTAATATTCTGAGAGGGAGAAGAAAGAAATTTTACAGGGACTAGAGTACTGCTTCTAATCTCTCACCATGGCTCTTCTAGTAAACACTTATTTACAGTAGCATTACTTCAATAAACATTTAATTTTGGGATAGCAACAGTAATAACTGTAGCAAACGACTTTTGTCTCTTAATTCTTTGCAGTTCGTCAGCTTCACCGTGAATTCCTCAGAGCTGGATCCAGTGTTCTACAGACATTCACCTTTTATGCCAGTGAGGACAAACTAGAGAATAGGGGCAATTATGTAGCTGAGAAAATAACCGTGAGTAAAACTCTGCTTTGATGGAGATATGAAATAAACAGACTAATCTCAAAAGGCTTAGCAGAGACATTATGAGGTGCTTTCACAGCTTGTCAGAACAGTTTTGGCTGTCTTTGAAGACCAAAGAATTAGATGATGCAATTTCAGAGTGTGGAATAGCAAGAAAGACAAAAAAGGGTAATCTGTCACAGTAACACAAGTACCATGCTTGTGTTTTCTTACCACCTACACAAAGGAGTTGCATGATGTTGAGGGTGTTCACTACATGAAGGCCCCAGCTCCACTGGGACTTCTGGCACAAGCATTTCTAGATAGTTCCTTTGAGACTAGAAAGCCTGCCGTTGAGTGTGTTCTCTGATCCTTCCCTCTTTTGTCCTCTTATCTGTTTCAATTTTTGCAAAACAGAGAAGATTCTCCAGGGGTCAGGAACAAGCCATGCTGCAACTCTTGCTGCCAAGCAAAATTATAAGAAGGGCTGCAAAAGCACCTGATTACAGGGAACACACTGCAGCAAAGTTTTCAAGATTGATTAACTGCTAGTTCTAGAAGCAGGTTCCTCAAGGCTTTAACTGGTTTATGGCTCCATCTCCCAGGGTTCCCAAATGTGTACATGAGCACAAATGAAAATGGAACACAGTCTGTCAGCAATAACCTTAAAAATCAGATGGATCTTTAGAAGCAGCCATGAGAAACTTCATCTGAAAGAAACCTATGTACATTCTAACTAGTTCATGGACTGCACAGAAACCTTGAATAAGCTTGAATATGCTTGAATAAGCACTATCACAAATATCTATCACAAATATCTATCACAAATAATGATTCTTTTCACCAAATCTTTTCCTCCCCAGTTTAACCTCTTCTTCACAAGTTGTTCAAGTCATCCTGATTTAGGTAGAGAGGGAATGTGTCTTTCAGTCTAGGTGATTAATTAATCATGTATAGTTATAAGTTTCCCTTTGCTATTCTTGAACTAGTAAATTTAACATCAGATAATTAGTAATATATTTTTTAAAAATGCCTTAAATAGTTCTGTATGAATTGTATATCTTACATTTTATACATTCTCAAAATACTAAAAGACACTACAAAAAAAAGACAAATCAATTGAAATTACTACACATTGTTTTCCACCCACAAAGTGTCAAGACTAAAATCATACACTTAAGTGTAACTAACTCATAAGAGGCAAAGAAAATTCCACTTCACACTAAATATTTGCTTTTTATAAACTATTCATGTAAGATGTATTAAAGGTAATATGTTTTTGTAGTATTTGATAATATGATAATCTACAGGTGGCAAGAAATTTTTTTCCTAGTGTTTGCTATTTTTTTTTGAAAGATGCTGATCTTTCTGATCAATGTTATTAAAAATCCATTTAAATCATAGAAGAATATAAAGAAGCCATTATGGATTTTGACTCTTTTTGCACTTTTTGTGCTCTAAAGTTACACAGATATCTCTGACCAGGTAAAACTGATACAGTCTTATTCATACAGTGCCAGAAAGTTAATGAAGCTGCTTGTGACATTGCAAGAGAAGTGGCTAATGAAGGTGATGCTTTAGTGGCTGGAGGAGTCAGTCAGACACCATCATACTTAAACTGCAAAGATAAAGCAGAGGTTAAAGCAGTCTTTCGACAGCAACTAGATATCTTCATGAAGAAGAATGTGGACTTCCTAATTGCAGAGGTAAATCTGTAAAAAAAGTACATGCCTTCAACAGGCACAGTGTTAACTACAATATGTCTAGTCTGCTTTAGGATTACATTATTTATTGCTTCCTCGTTTAAAATTTTCAGTTATGCTTTTATTCCAGTAGCATTAGCTATTTTTCTAAATTCACAATAGCATCTGCAAGCATCCGTCCTAGAATAGGAACCCTGAAACCTGAATTTCTACCTCAGTCAAATCAAATTCTGTACTGGTATGAAATGGACAGATTAATGTGATCTTGACTACTTCCTATTTCCTCCTATACTGTAACCAACCTAAGGCAACTTTTCTGCATGAATATAGTTCTTGGGGGATTAATCCCTGATTAAGCTCCTGTATGGGCATTCTTACTGTGAAACAAGAGTGTAACTAATTTTTTATTCAGTTTTACTTACTGACTTTAAAATACTTTTTCAACTGTGTGGTGAGTGAATTCAGTTGAATTCTGTCAGTGTAACTCGGGAAAGAATCAAGTTGTATTCTGATGAATTTGGGGTCTGGATTAATGTATTTATGCTTCATCTCAAAAGCAGTAGTAGTAGAAACAGAAGTAGTCTACTTTTCATTTCTTTCAGTATTTTGAACATGTTGAAGAGGCTGTCTGGGCAGTTGAAGTTCTGAAAGAATCTGGAAAGCCAGTTGCAGCTACAATGTGCATTGGTCCAGAAGGAGACATGCATGGTATTCCACCTGGACAATGTGCTGTCCAATTGGTAAAGGCTGGTAAGAACCTGTTTCAAAATGCCCTTTGAAAGTATGGAGCAAAGTCTTTAAGTATTGAGATACATGCATGTGTATCTCGGGTAGCTTCCCTGTTACATCGAATATAAGTTTGGAACATGTAGGAAAGGTTTTATGTGTACTTAACTACAGCAGACTTGTAAAAAAAGAAGAAACAAATGAGAATGCAGCTATCAAATGCCTGTTAACCAGGCTGGTACTGGAATCAATAGCTGCAGCTTGCTGATACTGAATAGAGCAAAATGTATGGAGCACAGTTCAAACCCATGATGAAAGAATAAAAGGATGAAAAAATTTAATCTTTTTGCCCATCAAAGGCTGTATTTTCTGCAGGAGAAGGGGAAGGGCAGAAGAAATCTATCAGGGGCAATGGTGGTGCAGGGGTTTATTATGTCTGTTTTGAACTATTGTTTTTCCCTTTGGAGTCAGAATAGAAATCCAAAGGCAGAACCTCTGTTAGGAACCTGCTAGATATTTGCATATGTGTCTGTACATAACCAGTCTTCACTGATGAAGCACTGGTAAGAAAAGTAACTGTATGAGGGTGGGAAGTGTTTAATCATCATCAGGAAGGTAAAGAGGAATGCAACTGAGATGTAAATGGAACAATTAACCTGAGAATTGTTGAGGCTTGCTCTAGCACAACTGCCTTGTTTTCATAATGCTGGTGTATATTGGTGTAATGCTGGTGTGAAGATGGACTGCTCGCTTCTGGAGTGCTGTGGCTAAGAACCTACACCTCCCACTTCCTGGGGAAATGTGACTTGAAGCTATTTTCCTCTCCTAGGTGCTTCTATTGTTGGAGTCAACTGCCATTTTGATCCAGATACTTCCTTGGAAACCGTAAAACTGATGAAAGAGGGCTTGCAGGCAGCTAAACTGAAAGCCCACCTGATGTCCCAACCACTTGCTTTCCATACACCTGATTGTGGAAAGCAGGGTTTTATTGATCTTCCAGAATTTCCCTTTGGTAAGACAAGGGTATCTTTTGGTTGGTTGGTTTGTTTGTTTTAAGTGCCTGTTCCTGTTCTCTCCCCGTGCATCTTCCCGACCGGCTTTTAGTACTGCTGAAGCTGCAAGGTGTCATTCTATACAATAAGATGAGTCCAAGTTATCCTGTTAGGCATTTTCTACACCCTAAATTCCATTAGAAAATGTAGCTCTTCCTTGTGTTATTGAATAATGTTGAGGAAAGCTAGGAACAGTCCAAAGAAATGAACAAGAGCAAATACACGAAGAAAACCCCAGTGTTTGGGTTGTGACATCTGTCCCACCAGCCCTATAATGTTTACCTGTGTAGGGATTTAATGTACAATGCATATGCAGAACTGTGATATAGATGCATGATTGTTGCATTCATAATGGTTCAGTCATGGAAGTGTAACTCACTAATACAAGTGAAATTAACAGAAACCAGAAAAGGGAATATATTCTTTAATGTTGCTAACAAACGAGTTAGCAGTTTGGAGTTGGATCCAACACTTGTATGCTCAGGAAAAAATGTACAAAGACTGAAACACTCAGATGCTTTATGTGTATATAAAGCTTGTGTATTTAGGGTTGTTTCCCCCTGAGAGGTAGAACATCACATTTCTTTGAGATGATAGGACAAAATCAGCCTAAACATTCTAAAATTGATTAGAAAAAATGCTTTAATTTTCAGTTATACCCACTTCTTTTCAAAATCAGACTGTAAAATAAGGTACTGAAACATCTGAAATTTGAATTTGGAGGAAAAAGTAAAAATAAGATAGATGTGATTTTCAGGAAGTTTTGAGGTTTTTTTAATTTTCTCTTTACATAACTAAAGGGAAGAAGCATGAGCTTGAGGCATTCATTAAATGATAATAACATATCTGAGTTCTGAAAATATTCTGGGATGTTTAAAAGTGTTAGGAACTCATTTATCCTAGTCATTCCTTCACGTTAATTCCTGATTGCAAGCAAAAAAGGTATAGAACAGTTGCAGTAAGTAATCAAGTGAATTGAAGGATTCACTCTTTGCATTGTTATGGTTCCTGGATTCTATTTTATAAGCAATCTGTATGAGATTTCAGCTTTTAGAAATTTCACGAGTCAGCTGGAGAAGGCTGGTTGTGTGAATGCGTTCCATACCCAGAAAGAGTAACTGATCACTTGATGCCAGACTTTCAGTTTCATAAATCATTGTTAAACTGACCCAGTTAAATCTAGGAATTCTGTGGGAAGCAATATGCACAAATAGGTTTTTAGATATTTTAAGTATACATAACCTCTGTATAGGCCAACAAGATCTCAGTCTTTAGGAGAGTGTTGGTTATGTTGTACTGGCAAACTCCAGCACCTAGAAGCCAGCAGTATTTAATTATCTGTAGAACTTTTTCCTGTGTTCTGTGTTTTCCCTTCTGTGTTACTGATACGTCACCAGTTAAGCAAGGACAGTGTTTTAGAAAGAAATGTCCCATTCCAAGCACACTCAAGTATTTCAAGAGTAAATATACAGAGGGGCTAAACCTGGGAGCATGTTAAAAGGTTCTCATCAAAAAAATTATGTAAATTTCAATCTCTCTTTACTATAAATACTAGCATAAGCTGTTAAACTATAGATCTTAAATTCTGAATAAAGCCAAGAAATGCATTGACAGGCATGGAAAATAGAACGTTAGTCAAGTTTAGGAAGGGGAAAATCCCACAAAGTGTAATCTATATGACAACTTTTCGTAGAAGACTGCTTGTGTTCAGTTGCCATCTCTTACCACCTATGTGGCTAGTTCTTATGGCAGAGTCTGTCCCTGTTTCTTCAGAGAGTTGCTGTCCTTACAGTCTTGAAGCACAAGGTTTGACTTGAAAGTGACCTTAAAGATCATCTCAACTTACCTAATAGTTCCCCAATTCCTTGTTTCCCTTTTGAAAAATGGGTGCACTGCTTCCCCTTTTCCAGGCACTGGGAACCTCACCAGACTGCCATGACTTTACAAACATGATAGATAGTGGCTTAGCCACTTCTTCCGCCTGTTCCCTTAGGACCTGATTTCATCAGGTTCTATGGACTGTGACAGGGTGTGTGATGAAGAAGACAGGGAAGCACTGTACTGTTCCCTTGAAGTTTAGTTGCCTGAAACTAAGTTGCCTTAGTTATAAATTGAGTGCAATATGTTGCCTGCTTACTGTTGATCATTTTGTATCAATTTTGCATTACCTTTTTAATGATATATGAGAGACAATGAAATGACAAATTGTGCTTCTGATGCTTTTTCTCATGTCTACAGGACTGTACACAAGTTTACTTATATTAAACAGCTTTTATCTGTTTCTCCATCTGATATTACATCATCTATTTTTCTTTTTCCAGTCATTCCCTCTGAGACCAATAATTTTCTGCTTAAGAACATTTCATTATTTTCTTCTGCTTTTTATTTTCTTAACCTGTTTCATAACTACCTATTGAACTTAAGAGTAGATTTGTTTTTTCTCACCTTCTTGTATGTTAAGCATTTTTGGGAAAGGATGTACAGAGAAGAATCCTATCTTTCTGCTGTGTTGCTGGAGCCTTGCTACCTCACCACAGCTCCTTTGCCCAGTGAAGGGCTCAGTGCACAGCCATCATGTCGCCTGATAACCATGCTGGTTCATTGCCTGCAGATGTGCATGAAGAAGTGGGAGGATTTTCATTCTTTTACTCCTGTATTTCTTGTCCTTAAAGTTTTTTTCTTTCCAGTTCTGACACTCTTGCGCCTCTTCCCTTTGTGTGTTTTAACTCGTTCTTCTAGTTTTCTGTTTCTTTCTTTCCACAGTCCTCTCAGCTCTGTTATCTATCACTGTGCTTACCTCAACCTGCAACAGGGAGAAGGGTTCAAAATAAAGATTACATCCTCACTTATCTACACACAGAACTTTCCACAAGGAACAAAGTGGTTTTAGGCAGTGATCTGCTTACAGCTGGAATTACAACTAAGTAAGGGATGGACTATGAAATAGCTACAAATCCCAGCTGTCAGTGAAACAACTGGCTGCTACTAGCTGATTGTGGAAAAAAGGGTATTAAGTATTCCTGAGGAATAACGAGCAGGCTTATTGCTGTTGCAGGTAGGCTGATACTTTCTGCTTTCACAGATTAGAGTACTGCAATCATATTTCCCAGATATTGTTTATTAGGAACTCTTTGGAAACATGGATGTAACATTGAAAGTACTCCAATGCTCCAGCTAAGAACTCTGGCATAATGGCAAGCATGTGAGTTACAGCTTGAGTTCCAGAAGTATCAGAAGTATTTCAGAAGCTTAGTATCAGAAGATAGTAGGTGCTGTTTTGCAAAGTGAAAAAAGCTTACAAGCATGGCTCAGCGGGGCACAACAGAATCTGAAAGCTAGACTTCTGAAAATTTGCATCATTAATTCTAGCTCACACAGTTCAGATGTGTGTATCTACATCTACAACCAGTTTTGCAAACAATGTGCAAGTGTCCCAACAATATGACTCCTTACAAAAAATTGTGCTGAAATGGAACATGGTGGAAACATAAGATATGAATGTCTTTGCAGCTTTGGAGCCAAGAATTGTAAGCAGATGGGATGTTCAAAATTATGCAAGAAAGGCCTATGACTTAGGAATTCGTTACATTGGAGGCTGCTGTGGATTTGAGCCATATCACATCCGAGCAATAGCTGAGGAGCTGGCTCCTGAAAGAGGATTTTTGCCAGAAGCTTCTGAAAAACATGGTAGCTGGGGCAATAGCCTGAGCATGCATACCAAACCCTGGGTCAGAGCGAGGTATGTATGTCTGATGGACAGCACACCAACATACTCCTCACAAAAGTTTATAGTGGTCCATGCAGAAGACTGGCTTTGTAGGTCTAAGTATTACTGTAAACATTCTATGTGTTAACAATTTTGAAGAATTAAATCTCACTGGGGATGAGGGAAAGGGGTGAAGGGGCAGTAAGAGAGGTCCAGAAATTCTCATTCCTCTTTAAACTGAAGATTTGATCTGAATTAATGTGGAAGTAATTAATGAAATTTAAGATTGAAAATTGAAAACCAGATCCTAATGGTGAGTTTCTTACAATGCTTCTTTCATGAAAAGATACTTTTAAATATGTGGCATTTCATCACATGTTTTCATTCATACTTCTGTATCTAAATACAGAAATGTCAGTCTGTGCAAGTTAGATGACCCTCTGCAATGGTCATTTAAGCCATATTTCCTTTACTATTGTAAGGTGCTGGAAAGAAAACCACCCTGATTTTCCTTTTCTTTCTTTAGGGCAAGAAAAGAATACTGGGAGAATCTGAAGCCTGCTTCAGGCAGACCATATTGTCCTTCAATGTCAAAGCCAGATGGCTGGGGAGTGACCAAAGGATCCAGGGAGCTGATGCAACAGAAGGAAGCAACAAGTGAACAACAGTTGAAGGACCTCTTCCGGAAGCAGAAGTTCTAATCCACTGCATTCTCTGTTAGGTGCCATTAATTCGGTAGACACAGAAATATGTTAAAAGTAATAATTGGCTTAACCCACCTGTGAAAACAGAAAAAGCCTTTTACAAATACAGCTATCAATGGACTTCCACTCCTGAGTCTGTGTTCAGTTTAGGATTACGTAGGAGCTTCCTCAGACCTCAAGGTTTGTTGAGGACTGCTTCAGGGACACACAAGCTGACAGTCACACAGTTCTCTGTAATTGCTTTCTTGATTTCAAAAGAATAAAAGAAAAAATGGAAATTACATCTTATACTAGAATCAAAATATAAGGAGAATGAGATCTTGCAGGAGTTTTTTATACAGAGGAGAAAGGTTCAGAGAACTTTTAAGAAAGAAAATGACAGGTGAATGACTTGTTTTATCTTGAGTTACCATGTACACAAGTTTTACTCATCTGGAGACTAAAAGGCTTAAAAAATTATTCTGGAATTAAATAAAGTTAATATGATGGAAGAGTACTGTATTATCTTCATACCTTAAATCACAAGAGCTCAAATAGAATAACATACCTCTAGTAAACAACTGTTTTTCAAATTGATCCAGATGATTTCTGGATATGTAATTGGAAACACTAGTTTATCTCAAAATAGCACTTTAAAATGAAGTTTCTTAGAATATAACTCCTGTTAATAAGAGTTAGTAAGAGAATGTTCCATGATTTATTTTTTTAAAACTGACTCATTGACTAGAATCTTAACTTTAAGAAGATATGAAATGGATCAATCCACGCAAATTAAGAATACCCTTGGACATTTGTACACTGCACTGGTTGAGAAGGGTTTTTTAGGAAAAGTATCACTACACCTGGAAACTATGAAGGCCAGATTTCCATAGTTTATTTTTGTGAAATATCATACAACTTAGACTTCTCTCTGAAATACCATTCCCAACTATTCTACATTAAAGCCACTACCTTTATGAAAATATTATTTTCAAATTTAGATTTTGTTGGACCACATTTTATGTATTAGCTTATTTCATTATTACTATGCATGTTGATATTCTGAGCTATTTAAAAATGTAACATTTGAATGGGAAATTTCAGGTATCCTTTTCAGACTGTTACTGGGAGACAGATTTTAGAAAAAGCCATCTGCCTTCCCCAAGCTTATAACAGATTGAAATAGTTACTAGCTGGAAGTTTTGCCCGAAAGCCAAAAGTAGACAAATCAAGATAGCAGACAGTTTAAAAAGTGGATTTGGAAAGCATAAATGTAAGTATATATGCACTACATTTAAAGTCATTTCCTTCCTAAACCCTTCTGGATGTTTCCCCTGCAGAAAGTAGGGCAATGCAAAATCTGTAATAATAAAAAAGACAGATCTTTGATCATCACTAAAATGCATGCAACATTAAAGATGTATGCATGATAAAGTGGCTTAAAATACAAGCTACAATTGATAAAGAAGTGTTTTGAACAACCATTACCAGTTTAGGGACTTCCTGTGGCAAAGGATGCAGCTTGACCATCCTACTCTATACAAGCAGCTGGACTGAGCTATTTGAAACTGCCCACACATGCAGAAATTGTACCAGAGTGCATGAGTTTGCAACACAGAAGACAGCACTGAAGAACCATGGTATCTAAGGTGATCAAAAGTAATTTTAAGCATTTTAGACAGTTTAAAAAGGATGAAGTTTAATAGACACTAACAATGAGAAATATTTAAAAGGCTATTAGAAGACATTTAAAAAAAGGAGAGCAGACTCCAGAGGGAAGCTAGACAATTCCCATTTGATTCATATCACAGCCTGGGCTTATAAAGGAATTGACAGTAAGATGAAAATAATTGCAGAATGCTTTATTTATCACTACAGTTTCCCACACTATCAACCCCCCTCCCCCCCAAAAAAAAATCAACACACACACCCTCAAAAAACCCAGCAAACAAAATAGCAAACCTGAGCAGTAAAGTCAACAAAGCTTTACTACTCTTTCTGTCTAACAACTTAGTGAGGGGTAAGGGAAATATTAGACATACTAAAGCTCCAATGGTTTATTACATGACTTGTTCAGGCTGACAGCACAAGCCTAGGAAATTTGTTTCCTTAGAAAGCCTGTCTGAAAACTTAGAGAGGAAGTGAAAACTTTTGAAGGTCAACTCCTACGTTTAGTACCCTAAGGTAGGATCAGCTATTCATAGGGAAAGACACTTGCGTAACCTGTTTGGAAACACATTTCATGATAGAGCTTCCATGCTAACCCCAGGCAGTCTGATTACTTCACTTAAGAAATTATTCCTATTTTGAATATTCCTTGATGGAATTTTAATCCATTATTTCTTTCAAGCTCTTTGCAGACATGAAGAATGTATTCCCTTCATATTTGCTGAAGTAGATTTACATTCATTCCCTGTTTCTCAGCTGAACAGACATTGCTCATTTATCTTTCCCTGAGTCTGCAGTTCATCATAACACAGAGATCACTTCCATCAAGTCTTTTCCGAAAGCTTCCTGTTTCCTACATCTATGGTTGGTTGGTTGGTTGGTCTGGGGGGTTTTCTGTTTGTTTGGTTTGGGTTTTTACTGGCAAGCAGAAGTGAAGTGATATGAACCTTGGAAGTGCAGATCCAGAAAAGAAAATCCAAAGTCTTTGCTATCTAAAAAAAAAATCTTTACTCACAAGGCTGTTGATTGTGAGGACAAGAGGGATCTGAACAAACAATAAAATTCAGAAACTACAAACTCTCTGTGCTGCATATACAGAGATGGCTACACATTTAGTCAGTTCTGAAGTTTTCCATAACCCGTGCAATAAAAGACCTAAACCCCTGCTGTTTAATGGCCAGTTGTTGGCCTAATGTATCTATAAACTGCAGGAAAGCACAGATGGGTTTTTGGTAAAGAAGGAAATTTTGGAGTAAGGTACAAAATCACAGAAACACCATTTTATCCCCCTGTTCTTTTGAGAGTTTCTAAGAATCCTACCACATCTGAAATCACAAATTTCTTCATAAAGCAGTTTGTAGCTCATGCCTTCTTTTTCAACTCTATAACCAAACGTAGTGGCAGGTTCAGCGTCAATTTTTAATCTAAGCATTAAAAGAAGTGGATGCATATATCTGTCTTCTTCTATTCCATGGATTTTATAAAATTATAAACTAATCTCAATCCAGTAATGCCTTAATATGTTATAATATTCTGCCCATCCTACTTCAATACTGTCTTAAAATACTTAATTTCAGCATCTTCCTTTATTATAAAAATTCTTCATTACCTTTTCTTTGTGTTCCACTTTATTGACAGATATGGTATCTTATGTAAGTTTTACTTGAGATATCAACCTCCACTACATACAATCTTGGGGAATTATGGCACTAAATTTGGTCGATGGTGTCTACTTCTATATACACAACTCCTGAGACAGTGATCTATTATATCCTAACTTTAGGAATCCAAAGATGGATTTTCCATGTATTTTGGTCAACTTCATCTCAGAGCTTCTGTCTCCAGTAAAGCTGTGAATCAGAAAAGTAAAGCAAATTTGGGTGACAGGACTGAATGCTATCAAGAGTGGATGGTAAAAAATGAATTTCAAAGCAGATAGAAAAAATATGTGTTCGGAATAAGGAGAAGCATGATTCTATCTTATGACTAACAAAGTAACAGCAAACACACATGGAGTGAAAAAAAAGCATTACAAGCTTTACCAACTATAGATGAGTGGTTCGAGAGTGTTTTGTATTATTCATTTGTAAACACCCAGACATTTGCAAATGAAGTGCAGCTGAAGAAAGAGATCGAGTGACAACTGAAACATGGGAGGGAAATTACCAAAACAAATAAGCTCTGCTTTGCAGTTTACCTGTTTGCAAATCAAGAGTGCTAGAAAGCGACAAAACCTGTTGAGCCCAGTAGGCTAGTCTTTGCCTTCTGGTAGACAGGGTAGCAAGCTCTGTAGGAGGTGTTACGCAAAAAAATCTCTTGATCAATTTTTATTCCTAATCAGATTTTAAAAAGTAGAGCAGTTCTACCCAAGAAAAAAAAAAAAACAAGAATAACAAGACTGTCCTATCCTTTGGGTCAAGCACCAGTGCTCTTCTGCTACATTTGAAAGGGAAGTCTTTTCCTGTGAAAAGAAAAGCTTACATACAGGGAAGTTTGCATCTTCTTTTTCAGCCAGCTGGCCTTCTGGAAGATCCTGCCGGCTCCTCCTACTGACCGTTCTGTTAAAAGCCATTTCTTACAAGTATCACAGTACTATAGCTTCATCGAAAATCAAAGATGTGTCCTATTAAGGTAAAAGTTTTTTCTTTTAAATTTTGTTTCTCATTATACAATTTCTGCTCAGACAATTCCTGTATGATGAAATCTCATCAAACAGTACTCTAAAAACGCATGCTTGTGCCAATCTGTGCAAATACTGCCTCCTGGCGACTGCTTGTACAGCTACAGGACAGGGAAAGGTGTAACCTCAAATGGCTTCTCAAGTTTGTGCAGACAGACAAAAATAAGACGAGAAATTAATTTCTATTTAATTTCAGAACAGACTTAATTCATCTCTATTTGTTATTTAACAGGGAAGCGTTTTCTTTGCAAGAACTGTAAAAGCTAATTAAATCTCAAATTCTGCTATGTCTCAGTCTTACTTTACTGTGAGAAAAAAACATCTGAAGTTTTTCTTTTAATATGGCCAGGTCAGCTCATATATTAAAAAATCATATGGCATACAGTGTAGACAAATGTTTTAAATTATAAGGAACAGGACAGTAAAGATTTAGAGGGCAGTTAAGAAAGGAAAAATTTACAACATCTCTAAACACCTTCTCCTTGCCTCCCTTCTAACGCTACTCTGAAGTCCCATCATTTTTAGCACGCAGAATTTCCTAAGTTTAATTCTTACCAGTTTAGAAATTTAACCAGACCTCCTTAAATCTGCCTACTGGTGTGTTTATCCTACACACTGAGTAATACAGAGGCAAAGAGACACTGTGTTCAATACTAAATGCCATGCAATACTAAATGCCGTGCAACACTGCATCTACCTCATAGCAGGAAAGAATTCTGATGATCTCACAGGCATGCAGCACTGCATCCACCATAGCCACTGCTTTCTGCGAGGCTAGATCTTGCCAGGTTTCTGTCTGCTATCCTGGCAAGACTGCCCCAAAACTAAACAGCAAATCAAGGCTATGTTCTTTAAACCTTCTACCGCCTTTCCTGGTGCATTTATTCATATGAGAACGCTTGTCTCAGACAAATGATTGTTATTCCACCCTACTTTCATAGTGCTACACCTATGTTTAATGTGACTGGTTCTGCTGGTTCTGCTAGGCATACAGGACTCTGAAAGATAATTAGTATTTGCACCACTGACCTGAAAGACAATTTGCTTTTTATTTTGGACCTGAAGTTGTATTCATCCTGATACAGCAGCATGAAGGGAAAGAAACTGGATTAGCTGTGTTTGCCTGGAAATGAAGCAATCCTTGAGTGGCATAAAGATGGTAGGCTTGACTCTCGCCCACCAGCTGCTTCTCACGTGTGAGAATATGGAACATTGCGAAGATGTGAGAGCATAAGCAGGACAGCTCACACTCCAGTTGCCTTTGGCTAGAAAATTAAAATAGTTCATCAACTTTGTCATGTAAGCTTGTGGAAGGAAGGCTGTATAGGAGTATGAAAGTAAAGAATTATGGTTTGTTCATGCTTTACGTTTATGCTGGATGGAATTGTTAAGAACTGCCCAAGGTGTAACAATGTAGCAACTCAGCTTTTGACTTTTATTTTCAATTTTTACCAGAATATTTAGTTTAGAGTACCCTGAGATGTTACTGAAAAGCTGTGTCAGGAAGTTGTCCTCAGCTAAGAACAGAAAGGAGATACGAGTATGTCCAAATGGTAACTGTCAGCATTTTTCAAACTGTATGCAGAAAACTGTTTGGCTGTACAGAGATTTGGCCCTTGGTTCAAAGTTTCATGCAGAAGCCACACAGAAATCCTCTGCAAACCTGATTAGCTATTTTGGTCTCAGGAATATACACAGAAAATCATGGATCTAAATCAGTACTCCCTTGATTCATATTAGTAGCTGGGCATATCAGGCAGGTGAGTACTCACTGCTGGCACTTCACTCCAAACCTCTGGCCTGGTGAGCTTCCCTGCAGCACAGCTGAGTAGCCAGGATCAAGGCAAACAGACTTAGTAGCTAAATATAGCAGAAGCTCTAGAAGTAAGGATGAACTGCATTCACTTCTGGATATGAATAATATCCAATATATGGATATAATATTCTATGATTCTATGTCTTCACTATTCATGGCTCAGTTTAATAGTCTGGCTAGAACAGATCTGTCTTAAAATTGGGTATCTGGATAACAAACACTTATTTGTCTGAGGCATAAAGAGATTTCTGAGTAACATACCTTACTCAGCGAGCTAGTTGTAGCTAATAAATCAAAGTACTTCTCATTATTTTGCCCTAATATCCCGGCCTCATTTCTAAGAGTATTTGCCTAAATGTGTGTTGTGCATGTGATAGCATTACTTGTGAATCCGCTCCTACAGGCACCCTACAGCTATAAAAGGTGCTGTGCAGATGCATCTGGTAGGACATTCTTCAGCTTTTTCCTATTCACAGAGATCACATACATCAAGCTTCTATAAAAGAGCGAAAAATCACATTTACAGGAGCACAGAGTGACATTTTTGTTATAATCTTCATTGACCTGATGCATAGAATTCATTCAAATAATAGAATGTGTCATACTCACAGCTCAAGTTTTCCTTACACATGGAAGACACTATTTTCTATGTGAAAACCTGCTGCCCCTCAGGGGTTTCCAAAGGAAACAACAGAACAATGCCATCAATTGCCTAGAACAATAAGGACCTGCTTAGAATCTGGGTTCTCTCGGTTAATAACTAAATGAACAGTTAATGAATACAGTTAATTATTTGCTTAATAACTAAAGAACAGCATGATGTCAAGGAACAGTGAACTGATGACAATGTCAAGTTGGTCTACATATTACCTGGCCCTACTACGTATACCTTCTTCCATCCATACAGGTCTTACTGTCATTTCCCTTAGGGTGACAACAAACTTGGAGTTAGATGTAAGTGGCTAGGTCACAGTGAATCCTGGAAATGTCAAGGAGGGCGATGCTACAGTAAAGAAGTTATGAAACTCTTCAGAAAACAGGGCCTGAAGTTCAGAAGCATCCAGTGTTTGCAGGTACATATGGAGTCAATGTGACCTGCAAGCTGTTTGCATGACCAAACCAAAATTTTTCATCAAGAAAAGAAAATAAGACTGGGATTCATCATCAGAAATAACATCTAGTCTCTGCAACTACTAATATGATGAATAAACAACAAGGACATAGCCAAATGCTATGTTAATGAAAGTGCAATTCATCTGAGGAAGCTTATATAATTGGATTACATTTATATAACCTCCCTTGCAATATCTCAGTGCTTCATAGTCTCTTAAAGTGTTTAATTTTTAAAGGAATCCAGTGAGGTCAATGGCTACTGAACACCTATTTTACAGCTGGGAAGCCAAAGCAACCAAATGAACAGAGGCTAGTATTCAGACTGGCTCCTTTAAGTTAACTTTACTATTATAAATACTTCCTCCACTGGTGCCACTAGAAGCTGGGTCTTCCTGTCTTGCATAAACAGTGCTCTGAATTGCTGAGTGGCACAGTCTTAAACCTGGATGCCACAGCAGTTGTGAAACCAAAGCCTTGTACTAACAGCAAGTGGTCTGAACTTCTCCATGGTCATGCTGAGTTTGAAGTAGAGCAGAAAGTTGACATTGGATGCTTCCCAAGTCCAACAGGTCAGGCAGGAAAAATCTGGCAGAAAGCAGGATTCTGAAAGTGATCATTTAATGTAATGACTGTTTTAGGTAAGTCAGAGGAAAGCATGGTCCACTCACTCAACTTTGTACGGTCCTGTTGGAGCTTCTGGCAGATCTTCACAAACCCACTTTGCCCTGGCATTCCATTCTTCCCAACACTGAGTTAGCCCCCTCTGCACTCTGTGACATTTTTTGTCATTTAAGAGACCAAGAACCTCATTTTCAATTCAACTGAAGATAATTATAATTGATGTGAATTATGCAAAGCCTTTTGTCGCATTTTCCATTCTGGCTCATTTAAAGCTCTGGATCTGAAGCCCCACTCTGTAAAGCTCAGGATCTGAAACCCCACTCTGTACTGCTGTTCCAGGTCTGAATCTGCACAGCAGTCCCACTTCTAGTTTCAGAAATCGCTGTCTGCTTGATCATACTTGTAATTATGATTTATATGAATATAAGTCACTACATTTAAATTTGAGTCAGCGGATGAATACCATCAGATGAAACTGTCCTTTAGTAAGTCCTCTGCAACCCGTAAATAACTCTGCTGAGAGCATAACAAAGGCCCTTTGTGTTATTGCACAGTGGAGCCAAAAACTTTCTTGAAGCAAAGTTTGTTTTCAATATAATTACATACAGCTCATACATAAACCAGCTTGCCGTGCCGAAGCCAAAAATGTAGCCCTTTAGATTCCACGAACATCTTAATATATCTACATTAACATTAAAAACAAATGTAAGGTAAGACCTTTTATATTTCACTGGTTACTTTCTTTCATTTTGTTTTACATACTACTCTTGTCTAAGCACATGATCTTGCAACAATCTTACTGCTGGCACAAGTATCTGCCTGTACAAACAGCCTTGCTGCACGGGGAGTTCAGTCAGTGAATTCAGGGCTGTTTTGGTATCTTCTGGTATAGTGCCTGTTACTGATCCTGACTGTAGACTTAAAAATCTGCAGAAAATGAAGCAAATATATTTTCAAATACAACACAAAATGCTGAAATAAAGACCTAGGGTTCGTGGTTTGGTTTTGTTTCTTTTTGGTTGGTTGGGTTTTTGTTTGTTTGTTTGTTTTGGGAGTTTGGTTTTTTTTTGTTTGTCTTGTTTTTTAATATTGGGTATGCTAAGAACAGGAGGATGTATTCAAACTTTCCAGTGAAAGCTTACAAGCCTAACATTTTATTTTAGGAAACTGAGTATGTCCTTACCCATCTCTAGCAGCTGAAGCATCCTGTCAGGATGATCCATTTGGAGACTTCTCAACAATCAAACAATCAGTCTGCTGTTGAAATGATGGAAACAACTTTGGATCTGCCAGAGCTGGTGAGAGAACCAGGCAATATTCCCTTACAAGAAAGTACCATAATTCAGCTAGGAAATTTTGTTCCTTAGTCAGTTGTTCTTACATCCCTGCATTCTTCTGTTCCACAGTATAAAGACTGTAGAGCCAGATGCTGATAATATCCTGATTCTCTGCTGTGTTCTCTCTTGTATTTCAGCATTTAATAGCTTTCGTTTTGAGAGCACTAGTGTGAAAGCTAATGATGATAATCCACAGTGCCTTCTCACTCCTCAGTAGCACATGTTTCTCTGCCACTACAACACCTGGGCTTGTATGGTTCCAGGAAGAATCACTTTTTACAGAAATAATTTTCTCTTACAGAAATCTGTAGTCAAAGGGTTGCTCCAGTGACCCATCTCATCCTTATCATCACTCCTACTGATAGGACAGAACGGATTTAATAGCTATAACACAATGACAGATGGAACAGAATGAAGGACAGCGGTAGCTGAAATACTTCAGAAATATGTAAATGCTGCCCTTCTCTACTAGTGATGGATCAAATCCCTGGAGGCTTCAGATCGAAGTAGCCAAGATTTGTGCAGAGCACAGTTTACTTTGCTAAGAAAGCATGAACCAGATGCCACCACTGGAAGATTTCTCTTACTGTTGGGAAAAGTTTGTTTCCATTTTAGCTTCTGGGTTGTTTTTTTATTATTATTTTCTTCAAGAAGCAGAAGACAGTTCTGACCCTGACACAACCTACACAACTGGAGCAGTACTTAGCTATTATTTCCACCACCAACTGGGAACCACATCATCAGACATCCATAGTCCTCTGGTTCTTCCCTTTTGCTTCTTGATCTACTCTCAGGGTTAAAACAAAACAAAACAAAACAAAAAACAATTACTGCAAGTACGCTACTTTACTGTTACATAGTCTGGCACCTAACAAGGGTAGAGGTAATGCTTGAGCACTACCCAGCCCACCTCTGTCACGAGAAGAGCAGCTTTTAACAGAAAGCGCTGACTATACAGGGGCTCTGCAGTACATTGTAACAGCAGCTTTGTCTCCTCTGCTATTACCACCTGCATCTACATATGCTTCATGCTCTACTCACTCCACTGGTAGCAACAACTAGAAGCAATGAAGGCATCCAAAATCTTTTTGCATTTTCTACACACAAAAGTAGGCCTGATCAGTCTTGTCCTAAATCACAATTTATATAAACAAAGCCTGGAAATAAAAGACTCATAGAAATATTTATATTGGAAAAGACCCTTTAAATCATTAAGTCCAAACATTAACCTAACACTGCCAAGTTCACCTCATAACCACATCCATAAGTGCCACATCTACACATCTTTTAAATACCTCCAAGGGATGGTGACTCAACCACTTTCGTGGGCAGCCTGTACAGTGCTTGATAGCGCTTTCAGTGGACTTATTTTTCCTAATATCAAATCATATTATCACATTGCCATATTAACAATGACAACACAAGATTGTGACATAGGGCATGAAATGAATCCTTCACAAGTTCAGAGGCCTCTGGCTTTGACAGAAATAAGCAAAACTCTGGAATACCTTTTTCAGTGGCACACAAATACAGAACCTAGAAAGAAACAAATTAAAAGAACACATATTTAAAAGGAACAGCCAATCTAAAGTCTGAAAATTATCTATTCATTACTTTGCAGAAAGCTAAAATGTAAACTTTATAGAAAAAAGAGGATAAGTCCTTAAAATACAATGTCCTTAACCATGACAGATAACATCATTGCACAGAAAGCATAACTTTGTCTGTTTCATGGTAATGGAACATCACAAGGAAACAGATAGCTTTACTGGTATAAATTAAATAGAGCGCTTAATCAAGGAGAAGTACGACATGCTCCAAGGATCAATATGCATTTTGTATTTATTGCTAAATCTCTAAAAATAAAATAGTTTAAGTGACTGATTGTCTAAGCATTTTCAACCTAGCCGATAAGTTGCACTGACAAAAATATTTTATCTAACAGCTAGAGGAAAACATAAATTCAGCCATGAGGAATACTCCCCATATACATTTCAAATGTATGTCACAATTAAAGGCCGGCAAATATGGAATCCAGCAAAGAATCTACAAGGTATCCCTTTAAATAGAAAACTACAGCAGAAAACAAGTTAAAAAAATTAACAAAGGAATTTTGGACTCTTGAAACTTTAAACAATGGGAAGAGTCTACCAAAGCAGGACTACCTGCAGCAAACTTCAGGTAATGCTTCACTTCAGTCTTGGTAGACCATAACTACCCATATATCTCTGGAAACTAGTAACACACTGGCAGTCTGGGCCCTAAATTCTATCCTTAGTAATTATCTGCCTGCACTTCAATACAAACTTCAGACTTAAAAGATGAAAATAATGATCAAATTCACTAGTTAACCAACGGGGAAAGAAAAACTAGAAAAGTTGACCTGAAATTTTTACCAAAAAGTGTCATTAAAATACATGGCATTTAGACAAAACAGTTCTCACTGAAGAACAATTTTAGAAGTAGAACTAAACCCCTGTGTTTTATTTGGTTTGCTGTGATAGAGCCATAAAGAATATTCTGTAGTTCTCCAGCAGCTAATTCCCAGTGAATGAGTCTTCGATCTGTGGGCAATCACAGTACTTCACTGAAGTTGCTGGTATGATAATTATCTTCCACTTAGCCTATTTCAGGAAACAATTTAGATGGACCCCTTTGTTCAGTGATGGCTAAAATTGCAGCAAATCAGTCACACAAGGACTAAGCCATGCTGAGGGTGAGGCAAGAGCTGAGCAGTAAGGTCCCATGGGTTCTCCCCAAGTGTGGGAAATAGCACAGAGGTATGGATTGATTCAAATGCAGAACAGTGCATGGTGTGTCTGTAGGCATTCATATGTATACATGTTTTTTACAAAGACAGCAGTGAAGAGAAGCTCTGCAGATGCAGACAAATAAAAAAAGCAAAGAAAGTAAGACATAACAGTGGTGGGAACATGGCTATAACGAAAATCAAACCAGCATTTGGGCCATCTGTGCTTAAAAAGGCTTGGAACTGAGAAGAGACAAACTTGCTGCTATTACTTGAGTTAAAATATACTGAAATAAATAAGTTCCGTCTCTCTAAAAGCCCTGGATTGCATCATAAAACACCTATCTGCATCTTCATTTTCTTCTACTACTGGAAATACCCTGTGACTCCTTCCAAACTGACAAATTTTTCATGCCAAGATGGAGAAACAATATTTAAATAGAAAACATGGGAAGCTGTACAGGAGCTGAAACAAAAATCTAAAATCATAGAATCATAGAACAGTTAGGGTTGGAAAGGACCTTAAGAACATCTAGTTCCAACCCCCCTGCCATGGGCAGGGTCACCTCACACTAAACTGTGCCACTCAAGGCTCTGCCCAACCCAGCCTTGAACACTGCCAGCGATGGAGCATTCACAACTTCCCTGGGCAACCCATTCCAGTGCCCCACCACCCTTACACTAAAGAATTTCTTCTTCATATCCAATCTAAACTTCTCTGTTTAAGTTTGAACCTGATACCCCTTGTCCTATCACCACAGTCCCTAATGAAGAGTCCACCCCCAGCATCCCTATAGGACCCCTTCAGACACTGGGAGGCTGCTATGAGGTCTCCATGCAGCCTTCTCTTCTCCAGGCTGAACAGCACCAACTTTCTCAGCTTATCTTCATACAGGAGGTGCTCCAGCCCCATGATCATCTTCGTGGCCCTCCTCTGGACTTGTTCCAACAGTTCCATGTCCTTTTTGTGTTGAGGACACCAGAACTGCACACAATAC
>JANRGW010023947.1:29015-64454 GCA_024733675.1 Psilopsiagon aymara
GTATGGCCAGGAAAACTGTGGTCTGCATGCTGTGATGCCAGCATCACTGGAATGATGAGCCCTAGGAAGGAGTGCCAGCATGAATGTTAGCTCTTCTGTAACTAGAAGTTGCAAAGTGGTGGGCTAAAGACTTGAGCTGTGCTGCAAAACCTTGTACGGATGGCCTCAGATAAGGAGAAGGTTGAAAAAGCAAAGAGTGGTTGGTTTGGAGACAAAAGATGTCTGTGAACACTGGCAGAGTCACTCCAGACTCGTTCTGGGATAAATGAGAGAAAAATCTTGGTCTTGTGCATGTACAGCTAGAAGTGAATGTATGCAAAACCTGAGTAACAGGAGGGAAGTATTTCGCCATACCTCTTTCCCCCCTCATCCCAGAAGAAAGCCCCAATCCATCAGCAGACAGGCAATACACATATGATTTCAAATTTTCTTGACACTCTTCTCAGAAACACGTTTCCTTAGGAAATCATCTGCTCCTGCAGACCAAAGAGACCATCATCTTCAGATCATCTATGCAAAACAAGGCAACTTCTTAATATTTGCCAGTTTAAAACTCACATCACAAAACAGAGATTTTGAGAGTTCTTCATGGCTGTTACTGAATTCTTAGGGCAGAGCAAGCACTGCAATTGGACAGTCATGTAAAATTGTTAATTTGCAGGTTTAAGACAGTTTTTTTTCAGCTTCATTGGCTGTCTTCCTTCAAAAATTGTACTTGAGAGAAAGAGTAATCAGAAAAGTAATGCTTCTGACAGCAATAGGAATGGAAGCATGTGCCATCCTTTTTGAAATGTAATAGTTGGTGCTCACTGTCAGCCAGAGGAAGCAAGATGTGACCACAGCATCCATCTGCATTCTTATCAGATATTTGGCAGACAGTAGCAAGAAATGCTCAAAGTGAAAGGTTTTATAAAGGAAGGGTAAGAGGCTTCTCTACTTCACACACTAAGATCTGTCAAAGAATATTTACAGAAGGGAATTTTTAATTCATTTAGGGAGAACTTAAGAAAATATAGTGTGAAATACTGAGCTCTTCACAGACTAAAGAGACTGCTCTTGTGGCAACCATCAGACTCTGTAGCTTCACAAATGAACTACACCAGCAAGTAATGGAAGCAATGAGTGTGCATCAGGCTGCTGAAAGACAGTTCAAGAGTACGACTTGGAATGTGTTAATTGCTGTTGATTTTGTGATCTGCTTTATCTGTTCCCCTGTCTTTTTACTTAACTGTTGTTTATTCTCCAGTGAATTTAAGTATCTCAGCTCCATCTCCCAAGTCACCAGTTAGAGCGACTTACCAAAGTCGGTTCCTTAATTTTGACCAGTGAGATAGGTCTTGATATGATTGCAGATCTTCATTTATCCTTCCTGGTCAGCAATTATATTTCATGGACTTTCTGGCTGCCACAAGTCTTCTAAAGCCTCCCTGGCTGAGCAGAGCAGCAGATTCCATGATAACCTGAAAAGGCTCAATGAGGCAGCCAAGGACTCATACTTCCTATCACCTCTGGCAGGTTTTTTTTCAGATGAAAGAGCCTGGGTTTGGCTTTCTCTGCAGAAACCAGAAACCAGGCTTTCCTAAGTCTTTTTCTTTCATGCGTGTTCACAGCATTGTGCCAGGATCTAATGAGACTCTGAACCAAAGCTGACACAGTCAGTCTCAGACAGAATAATCTCTTCTTGCAGTGCACGTAAGTACTTTTTGGACTGGTTTCCTTTTTCTCAGGCAATTATAGGTGATTTTAAAGAGGCAGATGTTGTCAAATTCCTCCTTTGTCTGACAAGGTATTTTGTTCCTCTTGCTTTTCTCTTCTCAGCATAATAATTAAAAAGTTGGCATTTCTAGGGGCCTTCCCAGACTTTTCACCGCACTTACCATGGGGTTGCATTCCAGCACAAAATCACAGCCATTTCTTGTTTTTCCTGTCTCAACTAGTAAACAAGCACCCCAAAAAGTCAGCATTTATAGGGAAGAGCTGAGGGAAGTCTGCTGGGAAATAACTGCAGTTAAGTACAATCCTGTTTTTATTAAGAACTCTCTTCTCATGCTAAAAGACAGAGGTATTTTTCCTACTTACTGTGCACTTAAGAATGTCATCTAGCCCAGCATTTAATACAGTCTGATAGCCAGAAATATCCTTGGAGGTATAAAATTACCTGCTACAATCCCTATGAAGAGCTTGGCAAATAGAAGCGATTAAGATCCCTGTTAGCCTTTTGTAGCTCCCACACAGCTGCTTGCTCCATCCTCTGACCATCTTAGTGGCCCTTCACTGGATTCCCTACAGCACACTAGTGCCTTCAACCATCCTTTCACTCCAGGAGGGGTCATACAGTGGAGCAGAGGGGAAGCACCATTTTCTCCAACCTGCTGGTTGTGTTTTTATTAATACAGCCCCATGTGCCTTCATCAACTATGTATTTGCTGTTCCTTTCCTCTTCTAACTTTCCCTGTGAGATGAATAGATTCTTTTAACTGAAGGTAATTTCTATCTGCTCTTTACCTTCACGTTGTGAAAAAAAAATATATAGATATATAACGATGTGCTTTTGGTTTTGCAAAAACCTCACAGTTTCTGAGAAACTTTAGTCTTAGTTTAACCTATGTTGCAGATATTATTTGGTTCTAGGAAAGCCTCAAGGAATTGAAGTGGGGCCCAAAACTGAGGGCCTGAGCAAATGTTAGACAGCTGCATGCGTCTTTCCAAAGTAAAACAGATACTGAATGTAGCTGCTTGGAAATGAGGATTTTCTGCTTCTGCTATGCTTGTCATCTTGCAAGTTCGAGTCGTTTTATTTATCAGTTTGGATGCACCTGACCTTGTCTGTTCCATCTTGAAAACCTCCTTGTGCAGAGACAGCAGCTGGGCAATCGTCCCACTCACAGCCTCGAGCAAAGCAAACGAATGACTCAACAAGTCTGTAGATATGTTTGTTTCAAGCATTGTTTTAGCAAAAAGAGGGGTGAAAGAACTTCGTGAGGTTCACCGACCTTCACCAGAACAGAATGCAGAGGGCAATCCCTCTGGGTTGCTCAGCTCACCAAAGCTGCTGTCCCACGGCCCTCTCTCTGATCTTGCCACCTTATCTCCTTCCTCCCAGCTTCCCCTTCCAATGTCCTTACCCATCCCAAGCGGAGCAATAACTCATTTGGGTGAAAAACACACCCTATAGGAAAAAAGGAGTCAACCCTTGTACAAATTCTTGTCCTGATGATGAAAATGTCAAATGAAAACCTGTCTCCTTCCAGTCACAGGAAGATGCCAAGCACTCAGGCTCTTCTCCCTGCCCGTGCTCTTCGCAGTGTTTGTTGAGCGATTTTGGGGAGCTCTCCCATCTCGCAGGCCAGACAGTGGAGCTGTGGCTGCACACCCAGGCCCTGCCTTAGGCAGCAAGGTGACTGGCAGGCAATGGTGAGTGATGGACCAAGGTCACCCCAGCCCTGGCCCCTGGAGACCCTGGAAGTGAAGCCCAGCCTCAGTCACAGCACCAGCCCTGCACTCTCCAGGAAACACAACCGATAATCTCATTTCACCACTTCTTTGTGCATTCAAGCATTGCCAGAGCCACCTCTCAGGTGCCCTGCAATGAGAACAGTCTTTTTCACCAAGGAAAAGTGTCTGAAAAATGTCTTCAAAGCTGAACAACAAAAGCTCATGTCTACTTTGCAGCAGGCAAATGAAAACATAAGCAAGGAGGAAACCGAGAATCAGTCTTCTTGTGCACAGTAAACATCTTCTCCATCCCCAGGTTTATTTCTTGGCTCTTCTCTCTTTAAATCATCAGTGTCACAATAGAAAAAAAACAGGACTCAGTCCCTTCAAGCTCTTTACTCTTTTTGCCTGTTGTTTAATTAAATTATCCTATAATGAAATCTTTCCCTAATGAGTCAGTGTTTAATAATTTATTAGACACTGAAGCCCTGCTTGGAGCCTCATCAATTATGTATCACAGCATCAGGCACTTTCAATCTCTCTTTTTTCATTTCTCATTCACTTCATTAAAAGCCCTAGCCTTGCTACTTCTGGGTTTCAATTCACTTGCCCAGGCTCAGAGGTCAGTTCATTGAGGTCTACTTTGCCCAGCACTCACCAACAGCTCCATGTGTGCATGTGTGCATGTGTTAGCTGGTCTAAAATTACATGGGGCATCTGTGTACATATGTGTGCATGAATGAACCAGAGCATGGGTTTCTGCCTTTCTGCTGTGAGCAATAATGTGCATTTGTCACAGATTTGTACAGATTGTCACATAGGGGGGTGTGTGTATGTTTGTAGATTTATAGAATCTGTGCATGCGAAGGTGTGTTTCTGTTAGCACTTGCACAGCTGCATCTATAAGGTTATGTTTGCTTACACATCCATGCAGGTACATATCAATACTGACATTCCTGACCACTGGGCCAGCACACACTTCTAATTGCAGTGAACAAGTCTGTCTTATTCCAAGATCTTTTTCTTGTTTGTTCTCTTTAAACCAACAGTACACAACCTGTAAGAATCAGTCCAGTAATATTATACATGAGCTTTAAAGATGAGTTTGCACATTCTGAACTGATCAGGATGGGACAATTAAGTACACTTTGCTGCATTCCTGACCATCACCCATAGAGTAATGCAGGGAGGGGGAGCCAACACCAACACTGGGAGCAGGGATCAGTGGCACTGGCAAAGAGGAGCAGACGTGATGTTGAACTGACACTGTCCTGTACAGGTAAAGAGTTCTTTGTTTTCTTTTCTTGAGCAAAGCCATACCTAGTCCATACCCAAATTGGTGCACACTGAAGCACCACTGATTTATCGCAATATTTTAAGGTTTCCTGCAACTTTGGGAAGGGATTCTTTAACTGCAGTGAATTTGCTTTTTTAGCTTCAAAATTGCAGTCTTCACAGTAGTCAGTTTGAAAAGAAGAACAGAGAAGCCATGGTGTTGGCTTCCTTTCACTGAAGTCCTGACTTTGAACCAGTGTCTAGTTATTCCAAGAGAGAAACAGACCCACTGCTCATCCTCTGGGTCACCACATATTCCCACTGACCAGAATCAGACTGACTAGGAGGAAAACAGGGGAGAGGCAATCCCTTCTCCTCCTCTGAATAACCAGCACAGCCTTAGCACAGCTTGATGCTGCTCCATCTGACCACTGCCCGAGTTAGATCAGGGCTGCTCCCATCCCTGGTGACATGGGGTGGGGATGGTGTTGGTCCACTCTGACACTCCCACTTACCAATGTTTCCAAGGATGGGAAAAATCACACTTACATGTACATGCATTTGCATTTTGAATACTTAACTAGACAGCTGTGCATGGTTAAAGATCTTTTTTTCGATCAATTTATACCCCAAAGCACAAAACTTGATTTTCCTTTTAATGATCTTATCAAGCATTTCCAAAAGAGCTGTTACCAGTAACAACCTCATTGGGCTCTTTCAAAAATCTACTGGGTTTTTAGAGGGTCTTTCTTTACTTCAAGTTGTTTCTTTCAAAGTGAACACTTCCCCACAGCCATAGCAAGAGAACCTGTAACAGACACCAATAAAACACATTTTACTAATTAAATGATCATCTTTTTTTCTTAAAGATGAAAAAAAAGTTTGCAGCCTTCCAAAACAGCCCTGTATTGATGTCACTGGAACCCTGTGTTGCTCATCAATAAATATTCTGTGTCAATAGGCCATTAACTATTAATCCCAGGGCTGGCCATTTGAGAACTTTACATCAACACACTTGTTCTTTTACACATTGCTTCTCATCTTATTAAATGACTTGCACATATGGACAAGAGCAGAGTCTCACAAATGAGCCCACGTCAATAACGCACAGGACACCACCTCCGATTAAGAAGAGGGAGAATCACAAGAAAATTAATATGTCTGGGGCTACCAGGAGTATTTATTTACACTGAGAAGAAAGAGAGTCCACTCTTGAAGAGCTTATTGTATTAACTAAGCTGAACTTCCAGCATATGCTCATTCTCAACCACATTCTAGCTTCATTTTTTTTAATCCTTAAAGTAAATTTGGTGTTAGTGAAAGATGCCAGACTGACGAGCAGAGCTCACTGCGCACTGTGCAGGCTGCTGCCCGAATGAGCTCGTCTCCAGGCTCAGCTCCTTGCTGCTACCTGATGCAGACAGATGATTTCCAGGGTGAGAACTGAGCTCCCTGATGCAGCCATATAGTACTATCAAAGACTCTCACCTTCAGGAATGTATTCTCCAGGATAAAAGAGACAAGAAGAGAGTTTAATAGTCTTGATTCTCACCCTTTCCTTCAGCAGTATCTTACAGCTAAAATGCATTAAATGCAAAGAGCAGGAGCAACATTTTATTTTAATAGTGAAAAACATTGCCTCAAGAATCAGTGTTGTGATTTTTCAAATTATTTCAATATGCTGAACATTGTTCCTTGCAACCAATTCTCTCCAGGCACCTAATTTATGATCTCATATCAAACCCTGACCTGTTGATTTTAACCTGATTCTTCGGTAAGTCACCCTAGAAATATTTTGATTCCCCAACTGGCTTTTCCCTTCCTTCCAAATAACAGTTGTGCAAGTCCACAAAGCTACTCCAAGCAATTACTCAACTGGACAAACTAAGAAATACAATATCCTGTATCCAGCTACTAGAGATGTCCCTACAGTATTCCTCAAGCTGTTATGGAAGGTGACTGACAAAGTTTTGAAAAGTCTTATTAGTGACATATATGGTGAGACTGAAGGGGAAAAATACTCACTTTCTGGTTTAACTCTAGCAGAGAAATAGAAGTGAGGGGGTAAGCCAAGAACAGAGATTTGCAGTAGGTGTCAAGAGCATGTGGCAGCGGGGCCACCAGACAAACAGATACACACACACAGAACTGAGTAACAGTGAAGTGGCAATTGCTTCCCTGAGTGGCTCTAATTCCTGGCATTTAGTTGGCCAGAATTCAGCAGGAATTGGTGTGTCTTCAATGGAGAGACATGATGACAGTGCAACAGCTGTGCTCCCCAGCAAACTGTGATGACATTCAGGTTTCATGGCTCTTTGGTTTGATTCCCTATAGCAACTATCCTGTTATCCATGGTTGGGACAGGTTAGCACCTGCTAGAAGCAATTTCTCATAAATCAGTTGTGTCAGCTCTTGAATGGCTGCTAAAGCCCGAGGTCTGCGTGCTCCCCGCCACGCGGCTCCGCAGCTGGCAGCCCACACAACGATCAAGGCAGTGTGCAAGCGCTGCCAGGTTGTGCAGTGTGTTTGCACAGGGACACACACCTCCACTGCATGGATGGTGGATGTGCTGCTTCCCTCCCGGGGATTGCAGAGGAGGAGTGTGCAGAGCTGCTGCTTGCAGGTAAGCCTTGGTGTCCCAGCAGATGCATTTAGGAGAGGGGTTAGTGCATCCAGCTCACTGCAGGAGGCAGAGCCCACACCTTGCACTGGGTCCCTGAGCAGCCTAAGGGAACTCTCTGTGTCTGGCACTGGGAAATGCGTCCTCTCTCAGGAGTCCACAGGCCCGTGGCTCAGGCTTGACTGATGAGTAAAGCGGGGCTCATCCAGCCACACCAGACTCCTGCTGAACGCTTACCATTATTTTTGTATAGCCTATTTTTAGGCCAACACTTGAAGATCCTGGACTCTTGTTACTAAGCATCTCAGGCCAAACTCAGGTTTAAGTTCATTCAACTGTGAAGAGAAGAATGGTCCTTGAGTTAAGAGCAAAATCTGTATCATTCAGCTGTAAAAATGCTGAACTGCCTCCAGGTCTCCCTGCCCTTCAGCTGCTAGAGATGAACATGTGCTTCATGCCCTCCAGCAGTGACCCACACATAGCTATTTGTGCCCATTCCTGTACAACACCAGAGACAGCACCCTACAAGCAACAGCTTTGCGGGCTGAGAGGCCAGCCTTGACCTTGGCATGGAGGAGCCATTTCCAGGACAACACACACACAGGTGGAACATTTCCTCAACACAGACAGACCTTATATTACACAGAGTCCAGTAGGTCACTGTAAGTGCTTTGGATCAATGAGGCATCTCACGAGAGCCCATGCAGGCCCCCAAACTGGGATGAAACCTGATCTTGCAGCTCAGTGTGTCAGAACAATTTCTCAACTGCGTTGAAAACAAGGGGGCTGCAGGGAAAGCAGTTGTCTCTCCTGAGGAAATAGCCAGAAAAGAATGAGGTTTACATGAGGCGTGTTCAGAATCATCAAACTTGGATTTGAACAGGCCAAACCGAAAAGGAACAGTTGTGAACAAGGGCAAGTAACAAAACGTAACCCAGATAGTGGTTAGAGCCCGAGTGATCCGCATGACACATTTGCCAGTTACGGCGATTTCACTGACCTGTCACTATAGAGCAGCATTTCCTGCAGATGCCACAATGATCACATTGCAGACCAAGAAGCCTTGTTTCCACATGTGCTACTGCGCTCCAGTCCTCCCCTTCACTAGAACAAAGCCCTGCCCCAGCCAGTGGCAGCTGCAGGAAGCCTGTACAGCCTGCCCAAAGGAGGCACAAGGGCTACTGGGAAGCACTACCTTTTTCCTCCCTTCCATTATCACACCTGTTTTTACTCATTTGATAACTCTAGACTTCCTTTTCTATTTCTGACAGCTTTGTTACTGCCTTTGTTTGCATTTCTAAGGGATAATTTTCTCAATTTTCCCCCTGCATCTGTTCGTCCTACACAGTGTTTCTCATTTTTCTTTTCCACTCAGCCCTACCACTTTCTATGATCTTGAAACCATACATTTCCCCAGCTCCTTCCTCCTTTTTATTTGTAGACAGCTTTTATTTTGAACACAGCAATTTCTTTAGCTGCTGGACAACGTACTAAACATTGTCCAGAGATTAAGGTTTCCAACTAGAAGGAGGCTGAGCAGAACTTTTCCCCTTCCTGGAGGGAGTGACAAAGCAACACACTTTTCAAGCTAAATGTGGATGACTTGCTGAGTGGTTTCAAATTCGTGTTAGCTAACAACCAAACTGGACTGATACAGCTTCATCCACAAAATGGATGTTTTTATAATCATGAATAAAACATTAAATGTCATATTTTACCTAGGAAAAAAGTGACCACTGGAACAAACCCTGGATCCTGTAACAATGGCGTGGGGGTACACAGCACCAGGCAGTCAGCACTCCTACAAGCCAGTATTTTCAACCCATCCAATTTCTCCATAGCTGACAGCCAGCGACATCAAATACAGGCAAGCATACAGCATGGGTGCTTGGGAGTTAAATCCTCACAGGGCTAGGCACACCACACAGGACATTGCTTGCTGCCCAAGAAGCTGGGCTCTCTGGGTAATAAAAAGTAACCTGGAAAGATGGAAAAAGGCGTGAGTCAGTGCAGGAAAGTCACGGTCAGCAATAGGATAAAGACCTCAGTTTACACCACCAGACTGGGAGAAAAAAAAGCAAAAAAGAAAAAACCTACCAGAGCCAACTTCATCTGTCATAGGCAAGCTGATTACAATCAATAGACACTTAATGGTCTCCCAGAGTCCCATCTGGGCAATTAGCAAGAGCATGAAGCAAGCAAAGACGTATTGTAAGTCTGTTTCTTCAGTGGAAGTGACAGAAAAGAGAAACATGAAACCAAATTACATTTTTTGATCCAAATTCTTCTCATTAATACTGCATGAAACCTACTGCCACTGGTAAAAATGGAAGAAATCGCAAAGTTTTTCTCTTCTTTCTGCAATTTTCCAACTTGTTTGTTTTAAATTTAAAATATTCAATCTCAGTTTCAAACAGTAATAAAACCTATTGAAGTCAGGAGGTAAATACAAGTGCCAGTGAAGGAGAGAGTGGCCTTTGGGGCATTTCTTTTACAACCAAATAAATCAAAACCAATGATTTTGAATGCCTCAGACTTCATTAAAATCAAAGAGCAGCATTCACATTTTCACTTTCTCAATCCTAAAATGCAGCAGGTATCACCCCAGGCTTTCTGAAGATAGAAAATAGCACTAAAAATAATCAAAGGGACAGTTTTCTGTACATCCTTTGTTTTGTTCATAGTGAACACTGAAGAATAACTTCTTAATCAGGCAAAAGTACTTAATGTGCTTTCACTTTTATTAAAAACGACATTTCTGCATTACAAACGACAAAATTATCTATCTACAAATCATGTAACGAAATTACTGTCTCCACTGTGATCTCAGGATGCTTTTCTTGAGAAATGGAGTAGATCCAGTATCTTGCACGAGTTTAGTTGATTGTCCTATATTTTTCTCCAGCAATTCAGCTGATCCACCATTCTGCAAATTTTGACCTGCAATTTCACAGAAAATCAAGACTCAGGCAGTTGTTGGATTGCAATAATGTTTTCTATTATAAGTTCTGCTCTTTTAGTGTCTACCAATCCAGACCTTAACACAATACCAGAAAAAGTAAATGATGAGTATGTGAATTTCCTGTGTGAGATGTGCTTAATTATTATCACACAAGCAGAATAGGGATCGTTGCACACAGCCACCAAACTGCGTGCAATAAATGCAATTACCTGTTTTGTGTGCCATCAGTGAGCTTATACAGATAAGAAAAATTACAATGCAGAAGTCTATAATATAAGGAAAATAAAAATTGAAAGCTTTTTTATCAGCTCAAGATTCCAGAGTCTGTCAGAGAGGACAGTGTTCGGCTCCAGAAATTTTGGCAAGTTGCTAGCACCTCTCTATATCCAAGAGGGGCTACTAGGATCAAATTAGCAGCAGATGCTTCTAACTTAATCTGTGGAATTCTGCAGACAAAACAGACAAATTGCACAAACATCTGTCAATTTGCAAATGGAAACCCATATCCTGTGTATTCATAACTTATGTTGGGAAATTCAAAAGAACTGGTGAAATATACATTCGTTATGCATTTGCTCCATGGCATACCTATGAATTGAAGATGATAATCTCAAAATGATAGAGAAAAAACCCACCACAGCTCTGACCATGTTAAACCTGTATTATGGTAACTTACTACATCACTTATGCTATGACAAAAAACTCCTCTGAGCGCACTGTTGCCCCCCTAAGAATCAAATTACGTTTTAAACCTGCAGTGCTGCTATTTTCCTTATCTTTGATCTACTGTGCAAAGCAATTTTAAATGTATCCTGACTGGACCTGTTTTCAACAAACTTTTAACCATTGCAATGGTGGCGAGCTCTGAACCACAGGAGAAGCAACTCACTTGCACATACTTCGTAACTTCCTGTATCTGAAATGAGATAGAGCCTGTATTTCTTTGTAAAATCTTATCAGAGAATGAGTTCTTTATAATGGCTTTATTTAATACTGTGAAGATTGACAGTTCTGCAGACTGACACACATAACAACTGAGCCACAGCCAGGTGCCAAGAGTCAGGCCACGGTAGCAATTTCATTTGGCAGGATAGGTTGCTGAGATGCTTCTATTCATTTAATTTCTTCTTTAAAACCCCTTCTTTCCCTCTACCATAATGAGTTTTGCAAACATATATAAAAGATGACACTGAGACAGCTTGAAACATATTGACTGGGTTAACCAAGTCTGCCTAGAAGGGTTTTAGGTATGGAAGTGATACTGCAAGCAATCCTGAATCCTTGCTGCTCATTTCTAATTGATTTACATAAATGTTTATGTCACTCTGATTTGATAAACATTACATGCAACATTAAGGGATTTGTAGAACAGATTTTTACAGCTTTCCATTTGTTCTACATTTATCAGCAGAGACAGATCAAACCAAAAAGGTCCAGAAGGAGAAGTAGAGAAGAACAAGGTGACCTAGTGTCAGAGATACTAAACATCAGATCAAGTTTATCATTTCTGTTATTACAGGTTTCTGGGCTCCCCAGTACAAGAGACATGGACATACTGGAGTGAATCCAGCGAAGAGCCTGAAGCATCTGACATATGAAGAGGCGCTTAAAGCCAGGATTTTTCAGCCTGGAGAAGCCTCCTGGGGGACCTTATTAATATGTACAAATATCTGATGAGAGGCAGATAAGAAAATGGCTCAGTAGTATCCAGTGGCAGAACAAGAGGCAGTGGGCACAAAGTCAAACAAAAAATTCCATTTAAACATATGAAAAACCTTTCCTATGGCAAGAGTGGTCAGACACTGACCAGCTTGCCCACAGAGGTGATGGAGGTACTCAAAACCTAACAGGACATGCTCTTGAGCAACCTGTTCTGGCTGACTGTTCTGAGCAGAGGACAGCACTAGATATGACCTCCAGGGACCCCTTCCACCCTCAGAACTATTGTGATGCTATATAGATGGGGTCCAAGTAGTGATAAACAACCTCATCTTGACTTACACCATCCAAAAGGTTGGCTCTGTAGCAAGATACTGAAGGCAAAAGTGATTTTTGTTGCATTCTTGATTCCGTAGATTGATTTGGTAGCACAAAAACCAAGTTGATAATCTATCATTCATTTTTGTCAAACACAACGGCAACACAAGGTTTCCTGAACATGAAGTGAGTGCCTATATGCTAATGACAATATCCTACACCTCGGTATAATTGTAATTATTAATACTGATGTAAGTGAAATGTTAATTCTTGCTAATAAATTAAACTATGAAATTCTTTAAGAGCCGAATTGCTACAATAAAAGCAATTGGGTTGTTTCTTTGTAATTTGATGGCCCACAGAAGTACAGAAACATATCTTATGGCTTTACAAATCTGTGATAATTTCCTTCAACTTTTACTTTTATTGCCTTGTCATTAAATTCACTTGAGTTCTTAAAACAAAAAATGTTTAAAACAGATGTGGCTGTTAAAGTTACAATATGAATTTTACAACCCTAAATTTTATGACACTGAAAGAAATTTCAGCCACCAAAGTGAGAGACAAGAATGGAAGCAGAAGGCAGCTCCAAGAGTGACAGATTTCAATAATTACCAAAGGTTTATGCTAACATAATGCATACATTGTATACCATTTGTGTAAGGCAGTGTTCAGAAAGAAGATCACCCAAAACCCCATGAATTATGAAGACTGAATAGCAAGCAAATATAAAAATGAGCGGCAAAACTTTAATGTCTTAGTTCCACTTCTGTCCTTCATCATTTTCCCCTATGGATCTAATTCATGGGACCTAAATAGTTTGTTGCACAGTGTCTTTCAAGCAATCCTAAGGCAAAGATTCATTCTAACAAAAGTAATCATTTTCATGATATTTTAGAGAGCAAATTCAACCTCCATTTAACATGACTATAAAAAACCCTGATATCTGATTTCACCAGCAGTTCCACTGTGAGTAGACAGATGGGCAGAATTGTAGACACAGTCTCTTTGTGTCTTAAAATAATTCATAACAAGTGCAGGAATGACCTCTCATAGTATATTATCCCACACAATATAATTTCTTATCTTTCATGTGAATGGCTCCATGCTAATTCCTCATCTTCTGGATTGAGTCTGTGCACCACAACCCTTTACCAATATGTGCACATTTCCCTTTCAGCAAGAAACATCTCAAGTTGAATATTCTTCTCAGAGCAGGTTCAGCAGGATTACGTCAAGATTATCCCAAGTGTGAATGCTAAAAGTTTCACTTCAGCCCTACTTTTTTTTTTCCCTTTCTCTCATGTTTACAGTTCTATAGACCTCTAAAACTTTGATTCTCCTAACAACTTGATTTCAGTCTTTTCCAGGACAGTTCATATTAGACTTTAAATTAGCAAATGATCATTAAGTATGCCAGATATGGACTCCCTTGAGTCTTTTTACAATAAAACATCCATAATTGGGCTTAAAACCTGTCCTCTTTTTTTGTTTATTAAGATCTACATACCTCGGCTTTGTAATCGGCTTAAGTGGTTTTAATGGGGGTTTAAAACTTATGCTCAGGGAAAGTAAAATTCTAGACCAAAATAATCTTTAATGAGACTGCATTATCTCTCTGTGGGCTGTACGAGCACACTGTGAAGTTTACCTGTGGGTTTCAATGGGATGTGTATTTAAAGACTGGTATAATCTCATTAACCCATGCAGTCAAGTTAGAATCATAGAATGGTTTGGGTTGGAAAGGAGG
Organism: Psilopsiagon aymara; assembly: GCA_024733675.1. Taxonomy (NCBI): domain Eukaryota; kingdom Metazoa; phylum Chordata; class Aves; order Psittaciformes; family Psittacidae; genus Psilopsiagon; species Psilopsiagon aymara. Next base: position 43,035 of record JANRGW010023947.1, read on the forward strand.
ACCTTAAGATCATATAGTTCCAACCCTCTACCTAACCAGGGATGCCTCACACCATACATGTCTTGAAAGGCTCTGTCCAGCCTGGCCTTGAGCGCTGCCAGGGTTTGAGCATTTACCATTTCTTTGGGCAGCCTGTGTCAGCACCTCACCACCCTGACGTTGATACCAGGATAATTTAATTTTCAATTTATATATTCTCCATTTGTAATTGGCAGGGTGCTGTTCTCTAACTTGGTCTCTCCCAAAGAGCATCTGAGAATCCCGTCAGCAGAGGTGTTTCTGTATCAGCTGCTCTGTATTTCTCCCAGCTCACCTGCAAGCCAGCTCCTGCAGACATTTTCCTGTTCCCCAACTCCATGTTCTTGCTTATATTTTGCTAAGGACTGAGCAGAGGCTTTCCAGCCTTGTGCTGGCCCTTGATTACTGCCTTCCTTCCCATGCACTTCACAATAACTTCCTCACGCTTGTTACTCTCATAATATCAAGCACATCCTAGAAAAGGCAGCTCTGACAGTCAGCCACATTACAACATACATTTTGGCTTCAGCAGAGAAAAAACCTTTTCCTCTTCTCTCCCAGTCATCCTGAGCTCCAGTTCTTCTTCACCAGCAGCCACATTACCTCATGATTTCAGCAGCCCTCCCTCTGATCTCCCCTTCCCTCGTGACTGATCTCAGCGCTGGCCAGGTAACTTTCCATATTAGCAGCTAATCTCTCTGCTCCCATATGGCTGGGGTCAGTCATCATTTCCATGACTTATTTGTTTCAATATCCGTAAAAAGTGAGGAAGTCCTTGGCATCAAGTAGCTTTAAATGATGTCAGGGGTCAACTGTGTCATTGTTTCAGTACATAAATGTTTCCCCATGCCTGTGCTCACCTCCAAATTCTGCCCTGTAGTGAGCAAGGGGATAACACAGGTGTCCTTCCTTCTCATTTAATTTACTGCAGACATTATTATATCCGCAATAGTTTGGTTAAAACTAACACAGTCCATTTTCTATCAGCCAAGTTGTAGGTGCCTGAGAAACATCCATAAGGAGTGTAAGTCTGGGGCTTGTAGAGGAATCTGATAAAATACTCCCTCCATTTCCAGCATTACAATCTCAGCAAGTCTCAAATCTCTCTTAAAATCTGTATCATTCATGGCAGGTCACAAAGGGAAAAGGGGAGGAAATGGATAGATAAAACAATCTTTAGAAAAAAACCCAGTGAACTAAGTTGCCAGAAAGCAGAAGCTCCATTGTATAAGGGATGGATGTAGCTCAGTTTGACAGCTCTCAGTCCATTTTGATCAGGTCTTCTAAACTTCACCTGTTTTAAAGTTATTGTCTTATAATTCCAGCCTCATTTCTGTGTAAGATCTATGATTAATGATGCTTTTGCAAGTAAAGCATATATGCATATAGACACCAGCACCTTGGCTCCCTTGTCATCTCAACACGTTCAGAGTAGGACTGAGTATCTTTTTGACAAATACTAATACTTGATTAGTGTACTAATGCTCCCATGAATGGTAGTGAGCCATCACAGAGAAGAAAGCGTTACATGAAACTTTTAGAGACTGAGAACACAATCTAATGGGCACCTTACCATTTTAACATTCACAACTTCTTGTAGCTAATCTACGTGCAATTTGCCTGCTAAAGTATAGCATTAACATTAATTGAAAAGTCAGAAGTCTCTGACACTCATGTACATATAACAGTCACACATATACGGAAATTCTTAAATAGCCTCCAGGCATTTCTAAGCCTAGTTATTACATGTAGCTTCAGAAAAGGTATTTCTTTGCAGAAAGTATAACCACCAGTTCCCATTTACAAATAGCTTGGACATGATATGAATGACATTGCTTCAAATGAGGCAGTCCCCAGATTTCATAAATGTGCTATGCAACTGCTTGCCACCCAAGCAGCAGTATACTCACCCCAGTCAGAGCAGCACAGAGAGATGTCACCTGAAAGTCAGACCAGCTCCTCCCTAGGACTGCAGAAAGTAGAGCATGAGCAGTATTTGTCAGCACTGACCTGCATGTTTTCATCAGCAACAGAAAGAGTTAGGACATCATCAACAAGTAATTCCAGCTGGGGGGTCCTCTGAGACAGCACTACCTTTCCTTTTGTGCTTAAGGAAAAGGAATACACAAAAGAACGATGGGAATAAATTCCACCTGCTGTTTCAGGACATGTTCAAGAGCTAATTAAGGCTGTTCTGCTCACAAGCCTACTCTACAAAGAGGTAAAACAGGAGGAGAAGCAGAGGGTCTGTGTAAGGTTTTCATCACATTAGGCAGCTCAAAGTGTTGCTTTAGATCCTGACATCCTGACCCACCTGGGTGATGTCTCTGAAGCTTAGAAATGCTGTAAAAACAACAATCTCTCACACATTTCACTGACAAGTTCTTGCTTCCTCCCTTCCTTTTAATGAAGGCTTGACATTCGCTGCTGTGGGAGTAGCGCAGTGTCTGGACTTTTGCAGTCCCTAGTGTGACTATACCTTTCACTGTGTCTGACTCTACAGTTAGAAATGCTAGTCTGCAAATACTCACTGAAGTCTCGTGGAAGCTAAGTAGCTATCTTCTCTACTTAGTTGTAAAAAGGGACTAGTAGTATGATTGACTATTGCAGCATTGATGAAAGGATGAAGTAATTGATTTTGGGAAGCATTCAGATATGATGGTGATACCACCACGGAAATGTACACAAGCAAATTAACTTTCATATTCCAGCAGCATTTGAATAATGTGGAGTACAAAGCATCTGGGACCGCATATTAAAAGGGATATAAAAATCCTGAATAGCCAGTGAGCATCCAGGGGATGAAGATGTACAGGATGATGCAATTATGATGTAACTGAACCAAGCATGGGAAAGAAAAAGGGGATGCATTAAAGTTACCATCAATTCTTGACAACCCTAGTTTTTGATTGTTTGAATTAAAAAGTTCAATGTATTTTGTGCATGTAATATAAACATGTTTTGCATATAACTTAATGATTTCAATGGAAGTGCATGTAGGTATTACTAGACGCAATATAGTATCCCTGACACTTTTCTCAGAGCTACATTATAACAGGGTCTTGCACTTGAGAAAGTAGAGGCACATGTAAAATACAAACAGGCATCCATTTCTTGCAGCAGCTATGGCATTGAGAAATACCTTGAAAGTCAGCACTGCTTAAAGTTCCTGTCAAGCACCTTTCCAGCTTTTCACAGCTTCCCTGATAAACCCACTCATATAAAATGGCAGTAGGAAAACTTGATACTACATGAAACTAATCTGGTTTCCCATTCCGTCATAGGCTCCAAACAAAGTACCTCCCTGCTGAAAGATTTCTGTACCTGTGACCCATTCTTATGTTGTCCTGAAAACAGAGCAAAGACAGGAACAGATGGTTTAGACGCACAGATGAGTTGATTATGACAGTTTAAGCTAAGCTTAACCTCTGGGTTTGGGCCTTGTACTCTGCAGCTGAGTAGACACTCTCTCACACATAAAAAGTGGGAAACAGTTTTGAAAGGTCCTGGGAAATTAAATATCAGAGCTGTAAACTGAGTCTTCCCAGATCTCCCCAAATATGGACTTAACATCCCCAATGCACAGTCAAAACTGTCTGTACAAAGACTGTCAAACTGTGGTTTGGGACGTGGTCCTCCAAACAGACTCCATAAGATGTTGAAATGGTCCTGACTTTTGCTCCATAGTCAGCAAAAATGAACTCACAGTGGCAGAAATTTCATTCTCACTCATTCTTCCTGCTCTATGCACACATAAAGGTGGCCACTGACCCCTGTGCAGCCCCTTTCACATGAGCAGCTCAGCAGGTACTTAATGACACTGAAGTTATCATTTGCTGATGTGTACACAGCCGCACGGGCAAATAATGTTCTTGTAATTCACTCCCAGCTCTGACAGAAAAAGCATCTCCCTGGTGCAATGTCCATTCTCCTGCCATCCCGCGGCAGAGTTGAGTAGAAACACACTGTGGGGACTGTAGGGTGCTTTCACATAAGGAGCAGCTCAGCCCAGGCAGGGCCTGAAGCACTTTGATGGGGAAGATGAAATTATTACCTAATTTTCACTTACTTTGAGATGCATAAATGAGCACCCATCAGTGCTGCAGCAGAAGCAAAAGTGCAGTTTGGCTCTGAAGAGCATGTTTGTAAGAAGTCCGTCATGGAGCATTTACTCTTTCTTACTTTGATTTCCATGTTAAAAATATATGTATATTACAAGTAAATATTGTTTAATAAGAGTTACATTACCAAGACCAAAGCCTGTTTTGTGTGTGTGAGTTCTTTCAGCCCTATACCTTCATCACACATTATTCTGTAGATCTAATTAGAATCTCAGCAACAGTCATGGTACCTCACTGCCTTAATGAGTTTAAACAGGTGAATTCAGTGAACTTGGATTTGTATAACTGAATACTCAGATTGCTGATTCTCCATTGTTTTGGTTCTTTCAGGCAAATTGAAGTAAAATCAGGAAAAACTTATTTTTGGCAATGGAGGCAGCGGATCTGACTGAATACAGAAAAACAGCAGATAGACTGAAACGGTTCCATTATTACATGGTCATTTTGAATGTTGAACTTCACTGTAAGCCAAAGAACACGCTAAAGAAAATAAAGCTTGAATATATTGTTCCCACATTTGCAAACCACGAACATAAGAATATTTTTGAGCATCCTAAGTATTCACCATTTCTGGCTATAACTTTATCTCAGTCACCATCTCCAGTGCCAAGTTTATTTTTAAAGAGCAGTCTAGTTCCTGCTCCTTCAGGTTTATAGAGACAGCTGTTTTGTTTTGCTCTTCCCATGCTCTGAAAAATCTGTCATTCAGTATTTAATTCTAGCACCTAACTGGCTCTCTTGAGACAACAGAGGAGCCTCCAACAAATATGAACCCATCAAGATCCCCAAGTAGGATAAAAACCCCCAAAGTGAAGGCTAAAGCAAAACAGCAGGTCAGGAAGCTCAAAGGCTTGTAGCATTGATTTCTTTGGCACAAAAATCAGTGGGTTAGTCCAGTCCGTACTCTGATTTAAATGGAATTATCCTGAGGTAAAAATAAAGGAATGCAGTGGTGAATCAGGCTCATTGTCTAGATTTAGTACAAAGCTGAGATGAAGGCACCGGGCTGTGTGCGATGCAAGGTGTAAATGAACAACACGCGTGAGCAAGGCTTGATCTGTTCCTTATGGCTCTCCTAAACTGTATGTCAGGTATTTGTCTGCACAGCTCCTTAGGCCACGCATGACTCATCTGTTTTGTAATAAAAAGATTTGGCTGCTACATCAAGACTAGAAAAAACAATTGCAGCCAAATGGTACAAAAAGACTCCCCCATTCCTCTGTCAAAATTTGAAATAAACCTCTTTTAATTGAGAAGTGTTTAAGGCTGCAAGCTCATGTTTGCCAGTATGTATTTGGGAGCAATTTGTTGTCTGTGCTTCTAATCCTTTCCTGTGGCTGCCCAACAACTGCATTTGGTTCTTTTACCCCTTGTGAAGGTCTAAAGGCTGCTCCTGCTGCTCCTCCTTCCCTTCTTGTTATCTAAAGCAATAGCTGTTCCCTGCCCTGAATAACCTGTAGAAATCAGGGATTTGGCTGGCCAGTCACACAGACTGCAAAATTTCGGGTGGGGAGAGGCTGTGGGGAGAAACCAGACTGGTGAAGAGTGGAAGACCAGTAACTCATCAAGCTTTTAACATGGCTTTCAAGAAATATTGCTCTACTGTGCTTTATATCCCTCAGGAAAATTGATGGTGGGTGACTTAGCCTGATTTCAGGCACTGTGTGCATCAGGTCTCAGCATGAACAAGGGGCATATCAGATCTTCTGGCTGTCCTGAAAGAGGATGGTTGCACACTCATGGTAACAAGGCTTGGCAGGTAGACTCATTTTGTGCACTGCCACATACATTGAGCATTTTTTAAGAGGGGCCCATAAGACAGAGATAACCAGAGAAGGACCCACTGGAATACACAGAGCCCAAGTGTTGCAGTCTGTGAAACTCCCTTTAAAGCAACACATGATATGTTTTAGTTTTAGATATATGAAGTATATTGAAAATCACTTATAATCTAAACCCTGAAAACCTAAACCTATAAATTGTAGGACGATCTAAATCCTGGAAAGCTCAAAGAGAACATCATGATTGGTTTAAGCATCAACTGACCTTTTCTTACCCCAGTGAAGGAACCTCCCTGTGATGCTGGCTCTGGGTTTAGCAGTATTGTCAGATTTGCAGGGATTATGACCTGGGTGTACCCGAGATCCCAGGGAGGCAAAGTGACACTTCTGGAAGCAGCTTCCTGCCTTTACAGGATACCTCTTCTGGAGATTTTCATATCTAACTGTAATCTGCCTGAAATTTAAACAGAAACTTAGCTGAAAAGGGGCTTCTTGCTGTGTTTCACAATACCTGGTACTGGCTGCTCCAACAGTGAGCAAAACGCCCTAAGAAAAACACCAGTTCAGCCATAATTTCCTGTCTTTCTGTTTCTGCTTTTTGGGGTTATGCATACCATTACCTGGAGCTTAGCAGTGTTGTGAAAGACACTAACCAAGTGTAATGACTTTGGGAATTCAGCTCACTTTAGAGTTTCCAGAAATTTTTCTCCCCCAAGAAGTTTTTCCAGCTATTTTATAGGCACCAGAAGGAAAAACAGTTTGCCCAGACAGCAGCCGTGTGAGCTATCTTGGATTTGTACTTGAAGGCATTTGCTGGGCAACTCTCAAAGTGTGCATGCCACAAGATTTAATCAAGGAAACTCAAGTCTGTGTCCTATTTTGTAAGAAGTATACTCCCCAAAAGGGCTGGCTCCAGAGAAAACTCATTGCTTCTGTGGAGCAAAACTTAGAAGGCGAATGCTTTAAGGTTGGAAACATCTCCACACTGCCCCTGCCCTGCCTGATGACCACTGGTCTGCAGAGCTGGGACCACAGCTGGTGCCTGGGCATTTGCAGACTGTGGGGCACAACGCTGGGGCACTGGTGCTGCTCTCAGCAGCACATGCAAAGCCCCTTGGTGGGTCTTCTCGAAGGTCCCCCATAGTTGATGAAAGTTGTAATAAGTGTTCTTAGGAGTTTTGCTCTTCTGTTAGACAGATCACTTTGATTTGGAAATGTCTCTGCAGCTAGGAGACAGCCTAATTTGTGAAGCCCATTCTTTTCCGTAAATGATGCTGGGGTTGTCCCAGCCCAACTACAGACACTATCAACAACCAAGGCAGAGAAGAGACACATCCTTTCATCTTTGCTCACCTAAACTAGAACTTCTGTAAAAATTCTCTCACGGAAGCTGACCGTTATTGAATATGATCATTCAAATAATATTCAACTAGCATGAGGATCCCTAATTTTATAATAACAAAAGTGAATGTCAAAGGTGATGATGATCAACATCAATAAGGTGCAAAGTATGCTTCTTTTTCAAAGAGAAAACATCTGCTCTGTTTTGTTGGTTTCTTTCTCTGAACACTGTGAAAATAGTTGGTTTTGCCTCAGGAGGTAGAAAAGGTTTCACTCCCCTAGTAATGCCTTCATTTTTCTTCTGACCCCTTGGATCATTTAATTGGGCTCCTTTTAAAGCCAGTGTGTAGGTAAACTGCATGCAAAATTAGCCAGCTGGGTTCCCCGCCAAGAGTGTGTCATTTAGTATCTGTGAGTGCCAGCAGGGTCAGGCATGACACATGGTGCAGTTCTGAAAAGCAAACAACCTTAAGGTCTTGTCCATAAAACACGGAACGCATTCAGGGCTGTATCGGGCTCTTTCAGCAGTTTCTCATGCATGACCAGAGGTGTGGATTTTATGTGCAACTCATAAAGAAAACTCTCCAATTTGCACGCCACAAGCACTAGCAGGTGATGGCTCAGGGTAGCAGAGGAGTTGAAAAAACTTTGGCAAAGACGTTAAACTGAGTCTCCATGTAAGGAATATGCTTTTCCATTTAGTGCAGGCATCAGTTTCCATGTGGTGGCTTAAGAAGCTGAGCAGCAGGTTTGAAACACAGTTGGGAATCACTGCTGCATATCCCAGCAGGAACAGCTCAGCCCCTTTGGGAGATGGAATTATAAGAAACTACTTGTGAGTGCATTTTAATTTGTATGAAATGCTCTGGCAGGGTCTATCCTTTGCTGTCAGTGCCAACATGGTGCTTTGCCACAGAGTTAATGGTGCTCTGGCCATGCGGTCACTGGCATTAAATCCTGGATGGATTTTGCAGAAAGGTGCACATAAACAAGCTCCAGGCGTCTCTCCAGCTGCTTGAAAAGCACTTGTAGTAGCAAAGCTGCATTATGCTGTGTTTCTGCCTTTGCTGGAAGCTCAGTACTGATAGGGTCTGCAGCAATGGGACAAACAGATTTACCTGGAACTGATGAACAGAGAGACTGTTTCCTGACCACAGTAATTTAATCGTTACTATACCATCACTTGCATCAAGGGTCTCTAAAGTATTTGCCTTGCTACCAATTCATTTCCTTCCAAAATCCAGGTGACACTTGCTGGTGATAGAGTGTTTCCTGCCTACACACAGTGAAGAGCCACCAGGCACTACCTGCTAAAAGAGGCTCTTGTTTCATCAGTTAGCTTTGCTCCTGACCTAGGTGACTGCCACCAGATAGTCACCCACTCATTTGAAGGCACACTGCCAAGTCTGGTGTTGTTAAATAAATACTTATTTTGATGAGGAGGACTTTCACCCTCCATGTGGTAAACAGAACATGGAAAGCATTCATAAAAACATATAGTGATGTGCACACCCTGGTCATCACAGACCCAAAACCAAGACCCAGACGAGGATATGTACTTATCAAGCACTGACATTGTACCTCCTCACTGCCTCACAAACAGCTCTGTAAAACACACATTGAACTCTTGTGCATTTTCAAAGAGCCACAGGCAAAGGATGAGGGAGGAATCTTTGAAGGATGTCAGTGTCCGGGATGCCCACACCACCTCTTACCACTGACATTTCTGTGTTAAGGTAGGCACAAACTTGCTGGTTCAATATATAAAGATCTGCCATATCTGCAGAATCAAGAACTGTTACTTCTTCGTATCTTTCAGAGTCTCATTTCTAAGCTTCTCTCACAAGTAGGAAAGCCAGTAGCTCATCTGTGTGCTGGCTTATGTAAGATACATGGAAACACTGACAAATTCATCAATTCCAGAAGCTGGAGATTTAAGAAAAACACCCAGTACTGTGAAACTCTCAACAGTCATAAGACTTTGATGTTCTGAATGATGGAGTTTCCACCACTTGCACTGGAGACTACTCCATAATAGGTCCCTGCATACTCATGTTGCTGTTACTCAGCAGTTTTGTATTTTCACTACAAAACCAATCCTTTTATATCATTCTTGACATCCCATGCAAAGGAAAGCCAAAGGATGGAGGTTTCTCAATTCTCCATAACACTTAGGGATATGAGATTAATACATTTATGTGGTCCACTTAAGGTTATCACATGATTGCCTTCAGGAAATGAAAGGGGCCAGAGCTTTTACACATTTTTAACCATATACCAGAAATCATTATTAAACAAAACCCTGTCCAATCTGCTTGTTCCACAAAGAAGATATTGTCTGGAAGATAGAAAACAAATTAATTTTCGTCTATGACCTCATTAAAATTGGATTTAAATTCCAACCCAAAAGAATTTTAGAACAACATTAGTCTCTTGCCCTTCAATCTCCATCTATTGGATCTTTTCTATTTATTAATTTCCCTGCCGGAAAGCATATTTTGACTGGCCTGCGAGCTGAGCAGACAGTCTCTCCCCAGAAGCTCACACAAGGGGCATTTCCTTATTCACTTCTTCTCAGCAAAGAGGGTGTTTTAGCTGTATCATTTTTAATCAAAGCACTCTTGACTCAGACACAATTGTTCACGTTGATGGACAGATGTGGATTTGATCCCAACCCAAGAAAACAAAAAAGCAGAAAGGGCAGCACCTCTCTTATCTGCAAGGAATGAACAAGATTAGCCATAACCTGTTTTCTTCTCACCATACAACAAATCCAGTGTGAGCTCTCAGCACAGCCGTAGATTCACATCTTGTAATTTTTAATACAAGACATATACAGCCGGAGGGAACAAATTACTCTTCTGTATTCAACATGCTTCAGTGCTTTCAGAGGACTGTGCTTGAGAAACAGAGTTACTTTGCTTGGCAGGAAAAGCCTTTGCAAACAAAGGAGAGGGCGCTCTGCAATGAAAGTCAAGTTGATCCCAAAAGCAACAAAAGAAGGCAGTTTGGGAAGTTGGACATGCATTAGTGGAAAATTGTCAAGACACGAGTTCACTTTCTGAGTGGCACTGTGCAACAAATTGTTGTTCTGTGCAATCCCAAAGCGTGACTGTCTTAAAAGAAAAACACACACCCAAAAAAACCCATCAGTTTGAAATCAGCAGGACTCTGTATCCCAGCTTTCTCCTGGGAGCCTGCAGCTGAGCAGAGAGGACAGGAGAGCAGGAGAGGTCCCCACTTCTGTCTGTCTGCTGTTAAAACCTCAGTTCTTCAGGACAGGCAATATTTTCTAATGCAAAAGTGCAGGAAAAAGGGAATCTCCAATGCTACTGAAATAAAAATACCAATGAAAGATGAAAAATGTGTAGGACTCATTTAAATAAGATAGAGTGGGCTTGCTGTCTGATACTCTTCTGCAGCTGTGCCAACCACGTGTGCACCAAATCATCACTGTGTGCCTCCACATTCAAAATTATTATATTAATTTAACAATCACGAGATTTTAAAAGTTACAAGGTTTGAGAGATCTCATTTATTTCATTCAGCATGAGAAGCTTTGAGCCTATGAAAGCAATGAAAACTAGAAACTTATTCTATCATAAGATTAAGCAAGCAAGAAAGAAAGAATGAAAGAAAAAGAACAGATTTTTGTGTAATTGCCTTCCTTCAGAACTGAAACCCCACAAACTGTAGATTTATTTTTTCTGAGCGAGGAAATCAGGGTCTTTCTGATACTGAATATTTGACAAATCACATCAAATGCTCCATTTGAATTTCCTTTTCCCCATGCCTTGCCACATGAAGATTTACATAAAACTGCGAATGTCAAATACAGAAAATGTTTCTATTTCTCTGACTGTAGTACTTCACATTCAGTAACCTATAGTACTTCCATTTGTATAAGTACTCTTCATAAGAACCTTTTTCAAGAAAAATCCAATTACAAAGACTGTACTTTTCTGTTTTCCAGAAATGTTTCCAAATATTCTGTAATTCTATTTCCATTTTAAATGAGCCAAATGAAAATATCAAAATGTTGCTGCTATATATTGCACCCATTCAGAGCATCATTTCAGGTTTTGGCAGCTGAACATTTTTGTTTTCCACCGCTGCTGGCAGGGCAGGAGGGTTTCCAATTTCTGAACTTTCTCTCTTTGTACAAAGACCACTGTGGCTTGTAAGGATCACGGAAAGAAAGAAAAAGATAAAAGAAGGGTAGTATTGCTCTGCCTGGGGAAAGTAAATTGTGTTTATTTACCCCCCTTCCTCTTTTGAACTCTTTAATTACATGCCATTTTCAGGTATGGATTCTTCGGGATTTTCTGTATAAAGGAAATTTTTCTATGCATTTAAGTCCAACAATTTCAGTTCAATTCTAAACTATGGTCCTATTTTCTCTTAAAAGTGAAACCTAGCTCTATATGAATCTCTCCTTAAACCATACCACAGGTTTGGGAACAGTGCAGGCTGTATTTTCCAGTTTACAAGCAATAAAATGTAACTTCCAGGAAGGAAACCCAAGATAAAGTATCTGGTCGTCTTTCCGTACGGTGGCTGGCAAATTCATCTGCAGAACTAAGAACACAAAAAATAGACAGTAAATGTCATTTCATTGTCCATGCAATTGCATTCTTCTCAAAGTGCACTATTTTTCAGCCTGTTGTGAAAATCTGAATTCACACACACAAATACTCTATGAGTCTCTTTCTTACTCACAATTGTCATAAAGAAAAAAGCTACCCAAAAGTTTGCATATACCTATTAATACAGACTCAAAATAAACCCCTGCAAGCAAAGTATATATACTCCCTGCAGTGAATTTGATTTTGTCCGGTCTGTGACTAAATTCCCTTGATACTCCAGTTTTATGACTGTGTGATGTAGTGGTAAATCAGGGCCATACTGATGATCTAAATCAGAATAACCAGCATGTTTTTCATTTCAGAAGCAAAAAAAAAAAGAAGAAAAAAAGAGTTTGTGAGAGAAAGTTTGCCAGTTTCAGCACTTCCTGGCTGCCAAGAACATTTACTGAAAATCAATGGTCTGTCCAAAACCTAATGTGAGCAGAAATCGCAGCGCAGCTGTTCAGAATCTATACTGCTTCCTAAGCAAAGTTTCTAAGCCCTTTCAGTCTTTTAGAATAATAAAAATGATTAATGGTCTTGAACACTGTGAACCAAGTGTTTTGAAGTGTAACCTGCTACTTGTAATGCACTCAATATTTCTGATCTGTATTGTACTGGCATACAGAGGCTCTGGAAGTTAATGTTAAAACAGGCAATGTTTGAAATTAATGGAGAGGGGCTTATGAAGTCTGATGGCAAAATAATTTTCTCCAAAACCAAGACATTATTTTCCATCAGTTCATAAAGGCAAAAAAGGAATGACTGCAAATATATATAAATATATATATAATTTTCTATAAACATATATTCTAAGAGAGCAATACCACACAATATTTTATCTTCAAAATGATCCATCTCATTCAGTGCAAGAGACTTCTGTCAAGAGACCTCAGCTTGTTTTGGTGATACATAGGAGTGTTGGATCTTCTCAGAGACTCTGTGCAGCAGAAAGAGGCTCAAAAGATTCATGGAACAACTTCTTCCACTTCCACTTGGGCTTTCCATATTCCTGCCCCTTTTGGGTGCACAACACTTAGAGGCAGTTTGATCTATGTGAAGAGTTGGTAGATTAACCTAATACTACAACCCAGTGAGCGAGTAAAACACTGGTGACCCACAGATACAAGGTACCTGCAGTGTACAACTGCACAGCTCACCATGGAGCACTCTGATTTGCACCAAGGCCATCACAAACTGCCATGCGCCTGACCCCCAGATATGTTCTCACAGAGGCTGCAGTTGCACAACCACCTTCTTCTGAAAAACTGGACTCAAGCCTGAGCTGTCAGTTGGCTCCCTGTTGATCCTGACTTGTTTGCTCATGCACTGTACCAAACTCAAGCAAACAAACTCATGAATTTGGACCTCACCTATTACCAGATATTGTCAGTGCTGTGAATGTAACGAGAAGCCTTAATTGCCCTGACCAGCCCTACCTGAGGCCTTCACACACAGTCCCTGCCCATGGCTCAGGAGCTCCATTTAAGCACAGTCCCAGAGCACCTAGCCCCTACCTGGGCTGGAGGTACTTGTATCTCCAGCCTTGACTCCTGCATAGATGTTCACTCTGTGCTGTAGGTGGTTCACCTCTGGGCTCCCTGGATGGACCCTGGACCTGGTTCATTGCTCCCCATGTCTGGGGCTCTCAACAGGCCCCATTGCCAGCATCCACCACTGCCTGTGCTGGGGTGACACTTGTTTCCTGGGTCACCTTCTTTAGGAACTATTGGCATTTGCTGGTCCTTGAAAACCAGTAACTTTAAGTGAAAAGCTGTTGGGGCTGGAAAAACAGCAACAAAGTACAGAGGAAAAGAAGAAAGTTTGACCACTGGATTGGATTTCTACTGCTGCTTTGGCATCCCTACTACCTGTACTTCCCCCTCTGCTTGTTGGGTGTAATGAAGCTTGGGAAAACATAGTAAGGAACACCCAGTTAACATTCATAAGTGATAATGTGCAAAGTTAGTTTATGAATTTTTTCACTTTAAATTTATAGGCCCTATATGTAGTATTATTTTGGGGACAGGACATTGTACTGATTAGACATATCAAAGGGTATAAACAAGGCAGCAGAAGTACTTAAATTCTGCAAGCCAGATAGAGATCTTATCATACTACCTCCCACAATTTGGAATAACTTGTTTTTGAAAGCCCCAAGTCATTCTGTTTATAGTGTGACAGATTCACTCATTTCTTGGGTCAGTGCTGAACTGTGCTGCATGGAGCAGATACTCAGCAGTTTCCCCTCTCTGCTAAGGAAGGACATGAAGTGCATCCTTGTGCTTGAGCACTCACTGCATGAGTGCAGAGTAGGGAAAGGTACACATAGGCTTAAACAAAACCAAAGTAAAAATTAGATCATGCAAAGTCACATTTTTTGAGCATAAGGAAACATTTTAGTCTAATTATCTTCTTGAGCCCAGAAAGAAAAGGAAACATTTTACCATAGTCAGTTTTTAAAGAATTATCCTAGGTAAATTGATCTGCAGAGAATTGCTCCCAAAACTATAAATCATATTGATTTACTTGCTGTACACTTCTAAAGGGTGACCAATGAGTTATCAGAAGGGTGCACAGAGCCCTCAACCTCCCCGATTGAGGATGTGGCTTACTCCTGCCTGTAAATGGATTAGCAAGATGCAAATGATCGCCCTGTCATAATAAACAGAAGGAGAATTACTGTATCCTTGATTAAAAAAAAAAAGAATAATAGACTATGTGACTTCCTAGTACTACCTGACCAGATCAGAGTTTCTTCAATTTCACAGTATTTGCACAACAGGTAGGAAAGAGTATTTATTCTTTTAACTTTGGGTGGATCTTTAAAGCTTGTAATCACATGCATTCATTAAATGTAGTATAAGTTGCACTCTGGAAGCGTATCTCCTTTGGTACTTCCCTGTCCTTCAGTATATAACATTCTGCCATTCCCTTAGTTTGTAACACAGATTTAAGAGTTCAGTGACTACTAATGCTGGGAAAATAGCAACATGCTTTCATGCATCTATTGTATTCTCAGATTGTTTAAAAATAACAGCCATGTTTTGGAGCAATTATAACATATCTCAAGATTTCTAATTAAAGTTTTGAGGTAGCCAGATTGACTCATCTGAACAGAGCAATTAGTTTGGCAGAATTGACTCATGGTCATTCTACCTGACAGCATTCCCTTTTGTGGGAATATAACACTTACTGTGAAAATGTTGCACTAAGCAAACCTTAGTTCCGCTCGTAAATCAGTTTGATGAAAGGTTTGAAAGCCTGTTTCTATGGTGTAGTTAAATTACATTCAAAGTACAACTGAATTTGTCCCTAGTTTTTCCATCAAGTATAACGTGACTTAAAAGAACAGTTCGCTAAAGATGAAGTACTGTTTAGAAGATTAAATTAACTCGCTGAGGTATTTGTCTTTGATTATCAATTTTAATTGATGCATAATAATGAGACTTTATTCCCACAGGGACAGGCATGCTAAAAAATTTTCCAGAGGGCTCGCATTCAGATTCCTAAAATCAAATTCCTCCTTGCAGTCAAAATCTGATGTAAAGTTGGAAGAAAGACAGCTTTTGATTCATGTGTGAATGAACTTTCCAAATACTTGCCAATTCTCCGAGATAAACGAAATGGAAGGTTTCTGGAAGACTAGTCAGCCACTCTGTACCAGCAGTGCTGCTGAGCTGCCATCGCAGCCACAGCTGAGGGATTCTGATGCTCTTGCATCAAAAGTTACCAGTGCCTAATTTGGAGCCCACCCAAAATTCAGCTGGTTTTGGCTTACTATAACAGCAACTACCTGGAGGCAGATGCAACATTATATGGGTCAGAAGCAGCTTCAGTGATGTCCCTGAATTGCATTTTGCCTCATGCACGCTGCTCTAGTTGTAAAGAAACAGAGCCAAAAGTTGTGATTTATGAGTAGGTTTGCCAGTCTATGGAATTCATAAGTCTTCCCTGAGGAGGAAGCTGATATCTACAAAATACTTCACCTGAAGTGTAAGAAAAGGAGAAGGAGGGAAAAAAGCTAATAACCCATGAGAAAACAACTGAAAAAATACCTTCCACTTTTTCTCACAGCCACAGGAGTGGAACGTATCTTCCTTTTGGACCGCAAACACATCCTATTTTCAAATGGAATGTTTTTATTAAAAATTAATAAATTTTTCTTAATCAGACTTATAATGCACGTATGGATTGGAATTTAAAACTGGCCATTTCCTAGTTCTGCTCTAGTGTAAAAAACCCACAATTGTGCACCTCCTCTCCAAATGGGTCAATGTCCAAATTCTTCCTAGCGATTTTTTTATTACTGGTAATTGAAATAACATATCAAACCTTAACTTTAAAATATTGCTCTAGCTCTGTCTTAGGTCAGGCTTTTAAATCTCTCCCACAGACCATCACTCCTTCCACCAACCGAGCTATGGCCATTTCCCATATTCAGAACAAGGCTCAGAATTCCAAGTGCCAAAGTGAGTCAGCAGGAAGTGTGTATTTGCATATAAAGCTCTATCCCAAGCTAAAAGCACGACACAAGAATTTTGCTATCCCATTATGTCATTAAAAGAGCTCTTAGGAAAAACTCATGGGGAAAAAAAAGAAAATGGTCACAGAACTTACTTTCCATTTCAATACCTTTCCATGCAAACTGTTACGTGGTTGTGCTCGCAGGTGAAATTGGTTTTATTCCTATTTTTAGAGATGGCTTGCTGCAATGAAGAGTGACAGTATCCCACCTGCAACAAATCATACATTTTTTTCCCAATGGATGTCTTTTTGTGGAATCTCTCATTTTCTTCATAGTACAAATAGGTTTTAATGCTAAAGCACAATGAAACAGGAAGGATGGAGTAGAGGGATCTGTTGTTTCCACAGGAGAACTTCCAAGCAAAATAGCAGGAGGGTATTCAAAAAAAAAAAAAAAGAAAGAAAAAGTAAAAAATTTTGGGTCTTTTTTTTTTCATTTCAAGCCAGTGGTGGAAATTGATTAATGAAGCCCGTCTGTAGCCGGTACAAAGGGCCAAATCTTCACTAAATATAAAATAGCAAGCCCCTAGATCTAAAAACCAGAAAGAGGAAGGGGACATAAAACTAAAAAACAAACAGGCATATTTGATCATTTAGTGGTGAAAAGATCAGGCACTCCTCGGTTGCAGGGTTTTATTTTTGTGCATTGTGTCAACGATTGGAAACCATATGTTTTAAGACCAGCTTCAATAGTATCAGTAGCTACAGCCCTCCTCTCAGATTACTTTTTACTGCCTGCCTAATTTTGAGCTTTAATAGCTAACATGCACTTTGTTTATCAGTTGCAAATGTTCTGAATTTTGATGAAACAGGCTAAACAACACATACTGGTTTATCATCAGTACTAAAGACCCAACTAAAAAATTGTTCAGTGCTGTGGCCTGCAACTTTGCAAGCAAATTGTTCTTAGAAATAAGAAAAATCATCTTAAAATGGATGGCTCTAGTTCTGAACATGAGCTGTTAGCTACTGATGTAGCTCGTGTCTTCCCTGGAAGAATCCATCCTACAAGGTGCTGAACCGTTTGTCATCAAAAGTGCAACCAAGTATAGCACAATTAAGTCCCCTCGGATAGCACTCCTGTTAAGTAGCTGGTACCATAGTAAGTGCTTTATTACACTGAGTAATAAAGTCTGCCGGTATTAAAATTAATATAACTTTAAAGTCTTTCCAGAATCAGACACACAGTACCTGGTAGGATTGAGCATGAGATGGCTCCTTTTTAAGTCATTCTGTTCAGCCACACACCAAAGAAACTCAAAATAACAAGTTTCTGGCTTGTGTTATTTATCCTCTAATTGCTTGAGGACAGAGTACCTCTCCTCTGTTTTTAAAGCACTGCATAAATTAATAATGTTCTAACAATAACAGCAGCAGCAATTCTGGGCATTTACCAGAGAGGAAGCAACCATTAGTCTGGAGAATGAAACTTCACTGCAGTCCGCAAAATAATGTGTTAGGAAATTTTATGGTTGCCAACTTTCGCAATTTTGTTGAAAGTCTTCTAAAATGTGAGGGTTGGGGTGTTTTGGGTTCGGTGTGGTGTTTCTTTTCCCCACAAAGCCTGAGCTCTGGCATCATGTGAAAAC
This sequence comes from Psilopsiagon aymara, assembly GCA_024733675.1. Taxonomy (NCBI): domain Eukaryota; kingdom Metazoa; phylum Chordata; class Aves; order Psittaciformes; family Psittacidae; genus Psilopsiagon; species Psilopsiagon aymara. Next base: position 61,037 of record JANRGW010023947.1, read on the forward strand.
ATGAAAATGTGAGATCCTCAGTTTCAATTTTAGAAGACAAGTAAGTTACTCAGCATTGTGGTTGCAAAGAGAAATTGAAAACATGAACCCAAAGGCCAGAGAACAATTAGTAAGAGGCCAAAATGCATTGCTTTCAAAATCTTACACTTTGTAAGCAAGTTCATGACACTCAGGGTCTGACTTGGGGTGTTTCTGTGCTTGGGGTTAACCATATTCAGTATCCCAATAAATCCTCTATACCCTTTCTGAGGGCTTCTCACCCTGGTTTGCACCAGAGGGTGGCATCACGTCTTAATGGTCAGAGGGGACACTGAAGATAAATATTGGCTCATTTCTTGGTTTTAGAAATGGAACCAGTTGTTTGTACTGATGTAACTGTTCATTTTGACAATGAGGTGGACAGCAGAAGCTGGAAATATATCCTCAAAGGAAATACATTTTCCATAGTTACTAAACCTCAGGATCCAGCTTCTTGCTTCCTCTGAGGAGAGGCCGAGGTGTAGCTGTAGGCTCTCCCACACTATGGGATATGCTCTGTGGATCCCAAGCTCTGACAGAAGGTTATTCCCCATGTGCCCTAAGGACAGGGTATGGGCTGGCTGCTCCAGTCTCCTGGGGTGCCCAAGGAGAACCATGAGCTCCTCAATCCATCCAGGACACTGTCACCCAGCCAGAAGACTGAGAGCATTTCTGTTTGGTGAGTATGCACAGTTTCCCTTTATTCTGTAAGTTTATGGTACATGGGAATAAGCAGAAGGCAACGAGTCAGACAAACCTTCTCTCCAAACCTGCCTTGGTCTTTGGCTATAAAAAACTCTACCACTGAGAAATCCCTGGCATTGCAAGGCTGATGATGACCCAGCTTGATAAAATCAAGACGTCTATTGAGCCAGCTACTAGAAGTTGCTCCTACTCTTTCTTGTCTTGCAGCCTGGTACTCTATGCAGCTGTTTGACCTGCGCACCCCAACCCACAGTCTCATCTATGGGGCAGAAACCATTTTGTTCCCTTGCCTTTCTAAATGGCTTTTAAGATCTACAGGTATTTTGCCGGATACCAACAATGATGAAAATCCTCATAATTCCTAACTGAAAAAAATATCCTTTATCTTTACAGCCTTTTCCCACTGAGCCCTTATCTACTTTTTGAAATACTGCATACAATGTTTTCAGTTAATAAAAGGGATATTACAGTAGACAAATAATGTTTACCCACCAGCTCAAGAAAGGTGTTTCTGGCACCAATTCACAACTTACAAAAATTACTTATACTGAAAGGGACAAGGAGTGTCTTTTTGTGTGCAGGGTGCTGTGCAAACACTGAGGTCCTGGTCTCTGACTGGCTTGCAGTGGCATTACCACAAACAATACTAGTTCTTAAATACCTGCCTGGCTTTAAGCACTTAAGTAAATAATTGTATTGATTGTTGCAGGACTATTCACATGCATAAAACTAAGCATATATTCAAATATGTTGTGAAATCAGGGGTCGAGTGCGTTTTGCAAGCAAGGCATTTTTAGATGATTACTGTATATGAACTTACTTGTTAAGACCAGCTTCAAAAGGAGCTAATGTGGCAATTGGGGTTTTGGGCGGGGGGGGGGGGGGGAAGGAAAAGTATTTTTATTTAATGTTTTTCAAAACTGAGCTAAAGCCTTTCTTGTACTTCAGAGACTCCTCACCAGAACCACGGTTACAGGCATGAATAGCAGCAAGGAAGTCCCCCAAACCAGCAGTCTCTCCGAGTTTAATGTGAGAGTGGTATAAATGCAGAACTGCAGATAATCCATGGGGAAATCGGGGGGTTAGTGCTGAGAACTGATGGGGAATAACAACTGAAAGAACTTTGGTTTTTCTAGGCCGGCGGGAGGTAGCTCATGCTAGGAAGCCTGCCAGCTCCGAGCTGATGCTGGGAGCTTTGTCTCCTTTGGATTGTAGGAACACACTTTGCAGTCAAACTGATCTGAGAGATTTTGATAGTAAAAACAGCTGTCTCGTTGCAATGATGTTTTTGTTCCATTGTCAAAATTTTGAGTTAAACCCATGAGTGGGCTGCAGCTTGTTCAAACCCTGAACTCAACACCCTTTGTGCTCCTTTGGCTTTTCCACTGCGGTTCATGAGATATCTCCTTCCTGAGGAAAGGGCTAGGTATAATAAAAGCCGTTGGGGTGAGGATTTGCAGGTCTCCTCTGATGCCTCCCCAGCGCAGGAGACACAGAACTGGAGAGCGGCAGACTGCCTCAGACTGGTGAGAAGCAGGGAATAAAGAGGAAGAGTGGGTGAGGAAATGAAACGCCCCAGCACCACTGTGCCCGGGCTGCATCCCCAGCGAGCAGGTATGCCAGTGGGAAGGGGCTGCTGTATGGTGCTGATGCTATGTGTAGGGACAAGGCCAGCACGTGAAGCTGTGCACATGGTGCACAAGAGACGTGTGGAGGGTGCATCTGGTGAGAGGCCCCAGCACATCTCATCAGCATGAGCCTCCAAAGGTGCCTGTTGTCCCTTTCTTAGGTGGGTGGAGAAGCTGATAATGTACCTACTAGAGGAGCCCATCACATCAGACGAGAGCAGAAGTCCCCCTCAAGGTGCACATGTGAGGCTGCCTCTGATTTTGTGCTGGCATGGGATAAAGGGCAGTGTGTCTCTATGGCCACAAATCCATTCTGGTGATCTTGAGGAGATCAGAGTCAGAAGCAGTATCACCCAGGGGCATTTCACCCCCTGGAAGCCAGGAGCTTTGTGATGCTCCATGTGTGTGAGTGCAGCGGGATGGCTTGTGTGAGTGAAGCTGTTCCTGCAGGTCTGCAGGGTCTATGGCTCTGTGGCACAGTGTGCGTGAGAAAAACAGATGTCCACACCAGCTCTTCCTTTTAGATTGCTATTTAAAATTGTCACTAGAGTTCAGTAGCTCAAGGACTGTAGCTAAATGGCTGTTTGCACGGGAGCAGAGACTGCAGAGGCGGCGTTTTTCTGCGGTATCTGTGTCTCCAAGCTTTATACCATCAATGTCTTTTAAAAACTTGCAGATAAACGTACACTGCTGGCAAAGACAAAGGTAAAACTGTAGCTGGAAAGGCAGAAAAGCGCTTTGGGAGAGTACCTGCTACCAGCGACAGCACCGACCGCCGGCTGCTGGAAAACGCGGCGCAGCGGCCGCCACCTCTCTCCCTGCGTCCGGCAGGGTCGGAACAACCGCGGAGGGGCTGTGCGGGAGCCGCGGGAGGCTCCTCCTCTCCTCACCCCAGCTCCGCACCGCGGGAGCGCGGCCGTGCGGGCGCTGGTACACGCCGCGGCACCACGCGTGCGGTAGGTGCAGCGCGGACCGGCCGCCCCGACGGCGGGCAGAGCGGGGGGAGGCCCGCGAGGGGCCGGCGGCCCCGGTGACAGGCTGCAGCGGGGGGCGGAGGGGCCGCGTGT